>PVIH01002869.1:0-175640 GCA_004025045.1 Sigmodon hispidus
TCAAGGGTGGAAATGCAAATAAGATTACTACACATATATTTTCTTTGTGTTCAGCTTTCCCTCTGAATTTTTTTTTCCATCCCTGTATATCCTTATTGAAAGTCTCTTCCCCCTCCCACCACATCTGATCATTTTTCTTCTCTGCAACTCCCCATCCCCTCCCTGGGCAGGGAGCAGACAGTCCTATGGTCACACTGGCTCAATAATGCTTGGATCAGTCTTCACTCCCGGCCAAATCCAGTTTTGTCCCCCCTCCCTCAAGAGTGAATCAGGTGTTCCTATAGATGGACTGGGGTTTGAAGGGTCAGTCTAGGGTGTTTCTGATCCCAAGCTGTTCAGTGCTGTTCCCAAGCTGTTCAGTGCAGTTTTTAATTCTTAATAAATTTCTTTCACCTGTTTGTTTTCTTTTTCTTGGTTTTCTTTATTTTCTTTCAGGGCTCTGTTCATCTCTTCTCATTTTCTGTTTTCTTTTTTTTCTATTACTTTAAGCGAATTTTTTATATCTCTTTTAAGGCTTTTATTAGTTTCATAAAGTTGTTTTTTAAGATCATTTCCTTCTGTTCCCTCTTCATTGTTATGTTCTGGTCTTAAAGCTATAGAACTGTTTGCTTCTTCTGGTGGTTTCTTGTTGACCTTTCTATTGTTGTATGTATTCTTGTACTGCTGTCTCTCTATTGTTTCCCCAATTCACTCTTGGTTAGTTCTTGGTCAGCTCTTAGTGAGTTGTTGGTCTGAGGGTCTGTTCAGAGGGTCAGCACTTTTCATGAGGTTTCAGTGTTATAATGCCAAACATCACCTCTTGACATCTCTCCTCTCAGCTGTGCTTAGGGACTTGGCTGTTCCCCCACTGCTATTATATCAGCTGTGTACTGAGTGGGCTGTGCTCTGCACTGAAGCCAAGAAGCCTTCTCAGGAGGCTCAGTTTTAGGTGGCAGAAGTCACCTTCTGACCTCTGATCTCTCAGCTGTGCTTTTAGAAACTCCTCTTCAGGATTAGAACGGACATGTTTGGTGGGAGGGGCATAACTTGAGGTGACACTTCCCACCCATCATGTACCCCAATAAAAACACAAAAACAAAACAAAACAAAAAAAACCAAACAAACAAAAAAAGAAACTCCTCTTCTTCCTTGCTGCTGTTATGCCAGTCCTGGTCTGTGCAGACTGTGTCTCCAACCAAAACTGAGTCTCCCATCTCTGAGGTGTGTGCCCAGACCAAGGGACTAAGCTGTTCCCAAGCTGATAATTTCCCATCTGTGTTCTGGGCAGGCAGTGCTCCGTGATGCAGTGGATTGGCTATTTAGTGCCCTGGTTTAGGTGGCAGAAGTCACCCCTGACCTCTGACCTCTCAGCTGTGCTTCTAGGAACTCCTCTGCTTCTCTGCTGCCACCTCTTCAGTCATGATCTGTGCAGAATATGCTCCCCTGCCCCCTGCCAAAGCCGAGTTGCTTACCTCCAAGGCATGTGCCCAGGCCAAGGGATCCAGCTGTTCCCCTGCTGCTATTACCCCAGCCCTATTCTGGGTGGGCTGTGCTCCTCACAGAAGCAGAGTAGCTGTTCCCTGGCCAGGTTCAGATGGTAGAAGTCCCATGGCAACTCTTAAAAGGAAAGAATTTAATTGGGGTGACTCTCTTACAGTGCAGTAATTCAGTCCATTATCCTCATGACAGGGGTCATTGCAGCATACAGGCAGATGTAGTGCTAGAGGAGTACCTGAGAGTCCTATATCTTGTGGGCAATAAGAAGTCAACTGAGATACTGGGTGGCATCTTGAGCATCAGAAACCTCAACTCCAACCCCCCACCACACACACACAGTGACACACTTCCTCTAACAAGGCCATACTCATACCAACAAAGCCACACCTTCTAATGGTGCCACTTCCTATGAGATTATAGGGGCCAATCATAGTCAAACTACCACAGTGAGATAGAAAGGGGAAGGTAGAGAAAGCTTTCTTGAAAAATTATTTCTACAGCTATGCCATAAAGTTTATGTTGAAATTATAAAGGGAAGGTTATTCCAGACAGATCCAGGTGAATGTACAAAGGCATGGGATATGCTAGATCTGAGAACACAAAAAACAGTGAATCAATGACTAATGAAAAGGGGAGTTGGAGATGTAAGAAATATTAAGTATCAGTCATTTTTATCAAATACTATAAAACATGTGTTTAGGGAAAATAATTTTAACCTTTTTGTCTCCCCCTCCTTGTAAGACATAAAAAATGGCTTAACCTGATACCATCAATGACTAAAATCTTTGTCACAAAAAAGCCAATAACTGGTTTCCAGAACTTCAATGGCCTGGAGCTGTGACCCTTCCCCCCTGGAGCAATGGCCTCTTTATACTTCCTCCTTCATTTATGAGCATCAACTCTTTTCAGCCTAGCCAACTGAATCAAGACTGTGAGGTTAGACACAGTCAATGGTGGAAAGACACATTCACTGAGTTAGAATGAAAATCAAATGTACTTCCTGTCTTTGTGTGTTCATCTTCTGAGAACATCTTCTTGATCAAGAGGAAATTTCCCTTGTCCAGACACTTCATTCTGGTAGTGGTCTGTTTCTCTGTGACTCTGAAATTACTTCAAACACCAGGGACTTGACAATAAGTAGGGGCCAGATCATGAAGGTCCTTACAAACCATTGGTAAATGATTGGCTTATAAGAAGAAATTATTAGTTCTGAGGAAATTAAGAGCTTGTTCAGGTGACTTTGGGGGATAATATACACGAAATTACATGTGTACTAGGTAAGAAGATACTTCATAGAAACCATAAGGACTCAGTGGTGTTAGAGAGGTGAGATTGTATTGACTAGAGAATGAAGAAGTAATAATAATATGATTACATACATTATTTCTAATTATTTAAAGTTTTGTAGTTTACAAATACTTACTGAGAACCTTCAAATTCTATTTATGTAGAAATAACCAAGGCTCACTCATACACAAGATGTTTTAAACACAAGAAAAGATATAGTGTGAGCTAAGGGCCATAGAAGTGGTGAGAAAGTTCTGTCATTTTGTTAGGTCTAAAGTAATACCCCAAAATGGCAGTGCTGGTGACTGTCTTAAATGGAAGGACTATGTTCAGATAAATATAAGGATTGTTATTGGGAAAACAGAGGCCTAGACATGGGATTCGGTTTATGAGGAGTCTCCCTTAAACCACCAAAAACCTCCCTTATTCTTCCCCAAAGGCCAACTACCTTGGGCAAAGACCTCAGTAAAATTGGCATTATGACCCAGAGACTTAAGCAGATGATTAGTTTATGAGGGCAGACCCTCAAAACAGCAAGTGTCTTTATCAGGAAAATATGTACCCATAAAGCTTTCTTGTGCTTCTTCTCTTGAGAGAAACCAATCCAAGCGAAATGCAAGGTGAAGCCATAAGCTATAGTCAATCTCCTGGTTCGTGCCTTCATCTTGGACTTCCAGCATCTAAAATTTGGGGAAACTAACTTTCTGTTACTCATAAGCTACCTAGTCTATGGTATTTTCTTTCATTAATTTGGAAGGAGGAAGGTCTACATTTGATTTTACAAATCAAACACAGGAAACAGTGATCCAGATGGGAAAACAACCTGACTAAAAGAACAAAAATGTATAAGAAATTCTCCACATGCCTGAGAAAGAAAGTGATGGAGAAAGTAGAAACAAAAGAAGATGAGCCTGAGAAAGCATGTGAGCTATTGTTTGATTATAGACTTTACTCTAAAAGCAACCACAGTCTGCTAAAGTGTTTTGAGGGTTGGCCAGACCTAATTAATAATTTATTTTTGAGCCACTCTGAAGATTTTAGTGAAATTTGAAAGAGCGTTGTATGGACTGCACAGACACAAGACAGGAGTCTCCACCCTCTTCTAGGCAAGACATGGGAAATAACCCTACCCACAAAGCAGAAACTCAGCAGTGTTTTGAATACAGAGTGTGAAGTGAGCCAAATAAAATTTTTATTCATCTGCCTAGAAGTACAGAATGAAGAGCAATACTATTCACTGTATAGGAAACACTAGAACAGCAACAGGCTTATACTGTTTGGAAACTATTGCATTTGAGTTGTTTGTGTGACTTCAAACTAGAAACACCACATTGACAGTTGAATATAGATATCAAGGACTTAAGGCAGAGGTCTAGGCTGCTAAGTAAATATGCCAATCTCTTTAATTCCTTCTATGTGACAGTCTTTCTTTTATTGAGAATACTATTATTTCATATACATTTGTTGATTTCACTCATCAAGAATATCTCCATAGATAAGGTAGCATGTAATCCAGGACCTACAAAAGGCAAATTGAATATAGTATAGAGATTGTAGAAGGAAATATGCCAGGCCCAGGAAGAACAATGTTTGTAAAGATAGAAGATCTATATACCTTTAAGAGGTCCTCCCTCATCTTTCAGGCTAAGTGACTAGCATTTTTTCTGAGAATGCTCTGCTAAGTCTTATTATTCAACCTAATCATGGTAAATTGGAAGTGTTCCTTCCTTAAGTCAACCTCCTCCACCATAGCAAGAATTCTCCCTGTGTCATTCACCATGTTATCACCATATTATCACTGTCACTACTCATAGAGAACACTCAGTAAACATCCATCACAATAAACTAAACTACAACAAAGGAGCTTATAGTCTAGAGTAGGAAATGTGGGAACAAATTCTGGAGAGAGCCATTTTACACAGTGATTTAAATGTCAAGGAAAAGGATGGGATTCCATTGGTAAACAATGGGGAGTCAGCAAACATTTTCTGAGCAATGGGGTGTCAAACATTTATGAAACAATCAAAGTGTGTTTTGACAATATTGATTGGTTATCCATGCCTGGAATGCAGTGGAACAGGCAAAATATTTGTCCAGCAAATATTGTAACCAGTTGGCACATAGTAGGTTTGCCAAATAGATGAATTAAAGCAGGAGCAGAGAGTGAAGAATCCATCCAGCTACTAGTTAAGGCATTTGAAGCATGCTCTCTGTTAGCTCTCTGGAATATGTGTGCCACCGACAGCATTATTTATATTTTATATGGCTGTAATGTGACCCTGTCAAAACAGGGTCTCACTGCAGCAGCTTAAATGGCTTTGTATCCCACATCTCTTTTTAAAGGTTCTTTCAATGAATTAATTTTAAAGACATAATGTTATTTTGCATTATTTGGTTGGGGAGTCAGGTCATTTAGCTACATGGTTAATAACTTTATCAGGAGCCTACATGCCATCAAACAACTTACCTATCCACTAATGTTTCAATTTGGCAAAATCAGACGGCTTTAATAGTGATTATTGTATGTGAAAATTTTCAGGGGAGGGAGGCTGGCTCTTACTAATCCAAATGGGCACCATTCGACTGTCTGTTATTTTGCTATGGAGACTCCTAGGCATTTGCGTTTGATTATGGTTGTTGCACAGCTGTTCTGCTTTCTCCTGCTTGCTCTTTGGTACCAAATATCATAGAAAATCAATCATGCTATCAAAGCACCCAATTTCTAGATTCCTTTAGCCCAGTTGCCCTGTGACAATAAACTGAGGTTTATCTCTGGATCTAATTAATGTACTGATCCAATTATTGTGCTGTTTTGGCTTGGTTTTCTTAAGTCAAGCCTGTAGATCTATACTGCACCTTGCTGAGTTTTAGAATGCTGCAATCAAATTGGCCAGTCAAACGGAATGGACAAATTGTATTTAACAAAAACCAATGAAAGGAAGGGAATGCAATTTTCTCTTTCCTTAGGAAGCCACTGTCTTATGTAACTACTATATTCTGGTGAATATTGTAAGTTTTCATTGTGAAGACATTGGATTTATTTGAAATCCATTAAAAAAATCAATGTGTCTATTCCACCTGAGGGTTATTTTATGCTGAAAACAAATAGCATTATTTTTTCTAATATTGAAATAAGTGCTTCCATTGCTCAAATAAATGATTTATTTCAATAGAAGAAAATTGACATGTGTCTAAAGCAGTTTCATTTCTTACGATTGATTTTATTTTCCATATATAATTTTATCTTTTTCTTTATGAATGAAGTTAAAGTTGGATTTTTATTTTTTATTCTGCTTAGGTCTTGTAATTTGGACAACTCTGCCTCAAACCAGTCTTTGTTGGTCTTTGTACATCTGTACTGAAAACATTAGCTCTAAGTGAGGCCAAGATGGAAAACTGCATGACTGCCTAAGCTTTCTGTAATAAGCAGATTAGAACAGGCCCATGTGTTCAAGCCCTAAAGGTAACCAGGAAGAGAGTGGATGCTGCAAATCTGGCCAAGAATCTGTGTAAGAGAGCAAGAGAGTAAGAAGTGCATTTTATTTAGTTTCATTAGAATTATATGTGTGCCTTAACAATATGGAAGTCAGCAAAATGCAGAAACCTGGCCTAGAAGGAATTGTCTCAATCTTATGACCAAACCTAGGCTCAGGAAAAGGCAATGAAATCTAATTTGACCTAAGAATCTGACATGATGATGGTCTCTTGTAATTTCAATATTAAGGAGGCTGAAGTACTCCTTGCAGAATTGAGGCTAGATTGGGCTATAGACTAAGACCTGTCAATCAATAAGTAAATAAAATCTGAAAACAATATGAAGTATACCCAAGAATAGGAAATGAGAGTCATTCAGCTACACTTCCTCTTATTGTTTTATTATGTTTGTATTGTCTGCAAGTATATATATATACTTGAATGCTGGTGCCCTGTGAGGCCAAAAGAGGGTATCAGATGCTCTGGTACTGAAGTTATAGATGGTTGTGATGCACCATGTAGGTGTTAGAAACCAAACCCAGGTTTCCTTTAAGAGCAACAAGTGTTTCCACTGCTGAGCCATCTTTTTAAGGCCCAGTTACATTTTCTTAAAGTCTTCATCTTTTCTAGAAAAAAAAAAGTAAATTTTTAACCTCTTCTCAATAATCATAGAAATAAGAAAATATACATAAATTTGCTAATCTGTGCAAAAAGAAATAATAATGCGATTGGTATATGAACATGAGAAAGGGAGAAGGGAATACAATATACAATAGAAGTATTAATGTCACTGCTCTCAGTTACTTTTCTATTTCTGTGAGAAAAAAAAAAGACACCATAACCAAGGCATCTTCTAAAAGAAAATACATAACTTGAGGCTTATAGTTTCAGAGACGTAGAGTCTATAGCAGTGAAGTAAAGGCATTCTGGTAGAAACAGCTGGAAGCTTACATCTTAATGCATAAGTAGGAATGGCAGAAGCCGTTTTATACTTCAAAGCCCACCCCCAGTGATGTACCTCCTCCTAAAAGACCACATCACATAAACCTTTGAAAACAGTTGCATCAAGTGGGGGCCAAGTATTCAAACACATGTCTGTCCATAGATTTTTGACAGAATGCTGATTTTTGAACTGTAAATTTGTTTTATATAGCCAAAATATTAAAACATGTTGTGAATATATATAATATACTCCCTTATTCTGGTATCCAATTGAATAACCTAATTGGAAGCCTGAAATTACAGAACATACCAAATAATTTGGATCCATTGCAGCATAGTCAAATAATTAATATATCCTTTCCTATTCTGTGTCTTGATATCTCCTTTGCATCATCCTTTGGACTATGAGGCCACTTATATAAATGAATGATTTATTAAACACAAAGACTATGATGCAATGCTGTTGATCTGATAACTAAAAAGACTAGAGAGGTGATGGAAGGACAAGTAGCTTTATATGGTGTGTATGTTATTGACAATGGAAAGATTCAAATTCTAGGTAGAATGGAGCATAGTGGCATGGATTTCTTTAGTACTCAGAATAGCACATAATTGGAAGCATATGAATCACTTCATAAATTTTCTATTTTGTATTTTCAGAACATGATTGACTATGAGTAACTAAAATTGTGAAAAGCAAAAGCAACATTTTCATTTCTCTGTAAATCCTAAAATAAAATTTGAAAAATATGGAATGACATTTTTTCATGGTGTCAATGTTGTCTTTTTACTCTCAGTTCCTTTTTTTTTTTTAGATTAAACATAATTCTCTCTTCCCTTTACTTCATTCAAGCCCTTATATATATCCCCCCTTTCTTTCTTTCAAAGTCATGGACTTTTTTCTCTAATTGTTGTCATATATGCAAATGCCTATATATTTTTAATATAACCTGCTCAGTCTGTGTAATGTTACTCCTATTTTTGCTCTCAGGGGCTTGCTACTGGGTTTTGGATAACTAGTTGGCATGCTCTTCCCTAAGGAAGACTATTTCTTCCAGTCTTAGCATTCCTTAGTCGCTTGTGTAGGGTTAAGGCCTCACAAGCTTTCCCCTGTGTTTTTATGTACATCACCATCATTCCATTTTAGGTAGAAATCTACACTTTCAAAGTGAAAGCAAAACATAGTTTTCATTGTAATTGTTCTGTAGTTGTTACATATTTATGGTTTGAATAGGAATGGTCCTCAAAGATTCATGTGTTTGAATGATTGGCCCATAGTAAATGACACTATTAGGAAATGTGGTCTTGTTGAAGTAGGTATGAGCTTGTTACAGGAAGTATGTCATTGTGGGGTGGGTTTTGAGGTCTCCTATGCTCAAAGTTCGTCCAGTGTGATATACAGCTCACTTCCTGCTGCCTGCAGATCAAGAAGTAAAACTCTTAGCTCCTTCTCCAGCACCATGTCTGCTCGTATGCCACCATGCTTCTCATCAAGAGGTCAGTGGACTAAGCCTCTGAACTGTAAGCTAGCCCCAGTTAAATGTTTTCCTTTATAAGAGTTGCTGTGATCATGGTGTCGTTCACAGCAATAGAAACCCTTACTAAGACACATAGAAACTGCTATAACTCCCAATGCTTATTGTAGCCTAATCTGTGTTTAATATCCTTAAAATAAATGAGAGTGGTTAAAGATAAAAAAAAAAAACTGAATGGCTCCCCTCAAAATAAGCATTATCACAATTAGGAATCTGGACCAAAATTTTCTTTTTTTATAGAAATAAATCAGGGAAAGCATTTTTTTTTTTATTTAAACCTTTTTGTTGCACTTATTTATTTAGTGTGTGTGTATACACTTACCCATGTGTGTGGAGGACAGAGGACAACTTACAGAGGCCATTATTGTTTTATACCTAGTAGGTCCCAGAGATTGAATTTTGGTCATAGTTGAGGAAAAAGGCCTTTACTGCTAAGCCATCTCACTGAATCTGGGAAGGCAAGTAATTAAAATAATTTTATAAATTAAAACCTAAGATAAATTTTATTCACTTTCTAGCTTACAAATATATCTATTTGCAATGTATCTATTCCCAGGCTCTGGGAATAGAAACAAGGAAGACATACAGAGTCAAATGATTAAGTGAAGCTACCTTGTTCTGTTCTCTAACCTGCCTAAGGTAAATTGTGAGCCATGTGATATTTCTTTTCAGTGTCCCCAATACTCTCCCGTCTCTGAGCATTTAGTCTCCCCCTCCCCATCGTGTTTCAACTTTAACATTCTACCTCACTGCTACCAAGGAACAATGAGTCATACAACTTCAAAGTATTACATTTTCCAGCGGCATTATAACTTTCGCAGACTCATAAACCAAAATGCCAAAACTCTAATAAGAGATTAAAGTCTGACACCAGATTAAAGAAATGGGGAAGAAGGGCTTTTCAATACATCTGTTATCAGACATTTCTGAGTGAGAACAACCTTAACTTAGAATATCACAAATACTTTCTATCCTCAATCATGCTAAAAGCTCACTCTGTAATTGGATAGCCCAACTTGGCAACAGGTCTTTAGCCCCAAGATACATTGCCTGCAGATGTATAAATACTTCTAGTCCATTTATATTTGCCAAATCTTCCATATTGGAAAAGTCGATCTTCGTATTAACTTACATAGTATTAACTTTGTATTAAACTCCTATAGAAAACTGAAGCATCATGTTTCCTATTCACAGATGAGTAAACTTACATAAAATACACTATCACCATCAGTGAATGAAAGTCAGTGATAGGAATGGCAGGTGAGGCTTTTGTTCTTTTCCTCTATGAAAAAAGCAATAGCTTTACCACATGAACTCTGTCTTTGCTCCTCTGGATCTGCTTTAAAATAAAACCATCTAGAGCCTAAGCAACTACATTTTGTTTGAAATGCCATTTGGCTTTATATCATTTGCCATAATCTCCTTCCCAACTGGCCTGATATTCTCTTACAGATGCTGTAGGGAGGATTCCAATGCTGAATGCAAGGTTGGACCAGATGGCCTTAAAGGACCCTTCCAAATACAAGATTCTCTAATTCTCTGATTTAATTTTGATGATTCAGTTTTGTGACTTTGGCTATCACCACATGAAATTATGTAGTCATTCTGTCTTCCATCTGCCCTCAGATATATGTCAACTTATCTCTATCCAAATTCATCACATCAGTCACTCATTTACATGCTAGATTCTACAGTCCAGTCCTTCAAAGGGCTCTGACCCACAAATATCAGAAACAGTCAGGAACATTGGATATAGCTGAGCCAAGACAATAAGTTTATCGCTGCTTAAGAACAAAAGAGAATGAAATCATCTAATTCCATAGACTGATTTCAGACCAATCACTACACAAGATTTTTTTAACTGCAATTTGGTGTCCCTCTTAGACTAGTATAAGAATTATGTAGTTTAGCTACTCATGAACACTACCAGTTACTAAGCTACTGTGTGATCAGCACTAAGGGAATTTAAGGCTATAAGACTAAGGACTTTACACACATAATCTAACTCTTACAGCTGCTTTCTGTGATGGGGACTAATATGATTACCTTATGAGATTTTTTAAAAACATTATAACTTTGCTAAGTTTCCCAAGGTCAAACAGGTAGATTCAAACTTCGACAATCTGACTTCAGCCTATAATGTCTGGTAGTAAAATGTGCCACCACAAGTATGCAAATTACTTGACACATTTTTTAATTTTTTTATAGTTACCTAGTGTATTACTTTACTTTTAAATGGCTATGCTAGAGCATCATTGCCAAGCAACTTATAGAAAGAAGACTTGTAGTTCCAGAGGGATAATGCCCATCATGACAGGGAGGCATGACACCAAGCCCCAAAGCATGACAGTAAGAACCAGAAGCTGAGAGCTCACATCCTCAACTGCAAAGATGAAGCAAAAGGAGTGAACTAGAAGTGTTGAGGCTTTTAATCTCAAAGCCCATCCCTAGTGACATACTTCCTCCAGTAAGGCCCATCATCTAAGCCTCCCAAATTAGCACCAGCAACTGGTTACAAGTGTTCATATACCTGAGCATATAGGAGACATTGACAAGACATCCAGTTACCTCTTAAATTAAAGCTGAGAAGCAGTTTGTCTCCTGATGGCTTATGGAGTAGAGCCCTTTTAATGTCATCTTGGAAATTCACATCTCTCTGGACAACTCTCTCTGTACTCACACCTATTCCAAACTTTTCCCAATAAGTCTCCTCATATCTCAGAGGAAGAACATATCATCTTTGACTTTTCAAAGGGGAAAAAAAGCTCACACATGTCAATTTTCAGATCTCTCTACAACAGCAAATATGCCAACCGACTGCTGTGTGAATCCTGTCATCACTCAGAGCTCTTCCTCGTTTGGATCCTCACTCCAGCCTCACAATTCACTACAGACTACACCTTTCTTATTCTATTTAGTTCACCTCATTCTTTCAAGCAGATCATTCTAACTCTTTTTTTTTTAAAAAAAAATGTCTCTCTTACATAGCTCAGACTGGCTTTAAATTTATGTTTCTCTTGTTTCTGCTATGAAGTGTTTGGATTTAACGTATGTGTCACTGCACTTAGCCTTCCTACTAATTTTTGTATTTTCTCAGACTGTCCAATTAAAATAACTAACACCTTGGCTTGACATCACATCCCCATCACCTATTAGTCTATCTCTCTTCTCTATAATTACTCAAAATTGTTGAACTTTCCTATATCTATTTTTATTTCCCCTGTTGCTCACGCAACAAACCCCAATTTGAATCACATCCTTCTTACTCTACCAAATCAGCTCTCATGAATACCATTTGCCCCCACAGAATTAAATCATTTTCATTTCTCTTAGATTATCTTTAATTAGCTATAGACAATGCTCACCACTCCCTTCTTATTTTTAATTAAAGTACACCTTCCTGGTCATTCTCTTAAATATCTTTATAAGAACTTTTCTTCTACCTACCATCATGTGGTTCTTAAGATGGGTACATACTTTGATAAATATAAATGACCACAGTTTTTTTAATTTATTTAAAATACATAAGACTACATAAAGCAAAAATGTCCAGTGAGTTTCTAAGGTATGTAAATGTAACATTCATGACAAGTGTAACACAAAGGATGGTAGAGGGGAGGTTAATGGACCTAAGTGGTTTCAAAGCTCTACATTTTTCATGAAGTGGTTCCATATTAACTCTAAGTAAACTGAGACATTAAGGGTATATATCTCTGGGAAACCATTAAAAATAATTCAGAGATAAAGCTTTAAAACCAATAACAAAAAAAAATAGAGTTTGAAAATATTCAAATAACCCCAAAGAAAGCCAGACAGAGAACAGAGGAGCCAATAACAGAGGAGACTGATAGAACACAAAGACTACAAAGGTAGACTTAACTGTAACCATATCCATATTATATTAAATATTCATTTTAATGAAGTCTAATTTATCAATCTTTGCCTACATGAATCAGTCTCTAAGTGGTGCAGCAGAGACTCATAGTCAGAATTAACTCCAAAGCACATCTTTACAATTAATGCATTGCTGAGGCATCCTAGTATTGAAGTTTCAGGAGACCTCAGCCATCAGTCCAGCAGAGAGAGGAATTCATGGAAAAGCTGGTAATGAGAAACTCCCAGACTCCCTTCTAATAAGGAAATCCCAAGTGGCCCCAAAAATCTACAGGATCGAGTCACACTAGGATATGCTATTGTTCTTTGGGTTGACTTTGGGCATTGCCCTCGTGGGTGATCTAAAGGTCTGTATTCTGAACACCGATGATCACAATATGGACTTTTCTCTCAGGCAGATTCAGGAGAACAGGAACTGGATGGAGCTGCTATTTGCCTAGGGCAACATCAGTCTCACTGTAATCATTGTTTCTGGAGCTATTCACACACTTTAGTTCAAGTTCAATTAGGACAGTGAGTTCCTTTCAGAGTGCTGGCTCTACACTGATTGACTTTTGGTCAGAATCCAAATTAATCTATGAACCACATGTATATTGAAATTCCCTGAAACTTCTTGGCCTCCTTCCTCCATCCTTATACTACCTCCTGCTACATATGCCATCTACCCCTAGCCTCCATTCTGTTAAACTAATTAACAGTCAGCCTAGGACTTCCAATTTCTCTTTTCTCCCCAAATCCTCCTGTGACCCAGGATCTTGTTTCCATGGGAACAATTAGCATTTGTTCTTATGACTTTTCATTTGACTTCCTTACCAGTAACTTATACAGGCAATTATGACTTTTAGCCTACCTCCAAAGCCCCACACACCTCTTCACAGAGAATTGAACTAAGGTCATCAAGTATGTCCATGTTGCTAAGGAACACAATGGATGGTTTTTATTCAGTATGCCCCTGCAGTATTCGCATAGCTGAGAACTTTCTCCTGGCTTCCCTTATACTTTTCTCCTGGTTTATTTTCTTCTCTAGTTGGACCTTTCCAATCTGCTTTATAAGCTCCTTTTGCTTTTATCACTCAATTACCTGTCGGTGTTTATTTGGACTGTCTTAGAGTCTCTGCTTTCATCAATATACACAATGTTTTGACACAATTACAATTGCCTACTGCTGTGGCTTCAAAATTGAATGTACTGAAAATTTGATCTGGATACAGAGATGTTAGAAAAGTAGGACCTTAAACAATGGTTAGGATATGGAGCTGGAGAGATGGTTCAGGGGTTAAGAGCACTGGCTGTTCTTCTAGAAGACCTAGGTTCAATTCCTAGCACCCACATGGCAGCTCACAACTGTCTATAATCCAGCTCAAAGTGATTTGATGCCCTCATACAGACATAAACGCAGGCAAAACACAAATGCACATAAAATTTAAAATAATAAAAAAAAGAATGGTCAAGATACACAAGAACTACTGTCACAAATGTATTAAGGCAATTATCACTGAGTGAACTCTTTAAAAGGGTACACATTCTTCTCTCTCTTTGTTGCTCACTCTCCCTTACTCTTTTGCTTTCTCATGCTCTCTGTCTCTCCACACTCCTATATCATAATGAATTACCAGAAAACCCTATACATCTAATTTTACTCCAATTTAAATTTATCTTTCACATTGCCACCAAGGTCATCTTTGTCATACTCACAACATTAATCCTTTTAGAAGGTTCCCATTGTATTGGGAGAAATTTAAAACTATAGTGCAAAATGTTGGCCATTAAAATCAAGGGACTCAGAAATTACTTGGGCCTAAAATTAGCATTTGCAGATCACAACAGTAGGTGAATTTAAGTTAACCTCACACTTTTCTTACCTAGAAGAGTAATATAATAACAACAAGAAGATAGGCCTAGTAATGTGTTGTAAGAATGTGACCAATTTGCATATAAATAAAACACTTGGAATGTTGTTGAAATAAAAGATTTATCTTTGCTGTTATTCAACAATTGGGGTGGGGGACTAAATTTTGCTATGTGACAAAAAAAAAGTACAGTAGATAATAGCAACAACAAAATAGACAAGGCTCCAGCCCTGGGAGAACTGATTTACAATCTAGCCACACTTCCTTGACAAACATATATTCTCCCTTGGTCTGTTGGCCTCCTGTTAATTCTTCTTCTCAGGCTGTTTTTCTCTACTCTTCAATATTCTCCTTTGTTCTTCCTCTCTCATAAAACAATCTCTTCCAATCATCCCTTGGCTCTTTTCTTTCAATTTTGGCTTCAAAGTCAGCTCCAAACATGCTAGAACTAGATGTGGTTCCCTTTGTTTCTTAGCTCTCCCTCACCTTAATTCATTTTATCTCTTTATATCTATTTACATCTCAATGCTCTAAACACCAAACACTGGAATTCATAAGTCTAGTTTATGCGTGTTTTCACAATACCAAACATGTGCCTGAAAAACATATATGCATATAATATATATGTATAAAGAGTGTTAGTAGATACCACAAGACACTATTACCACAGATATTTTGTCAC
This sequence comes from Sigmodon hispidus, assembly GCA_004025045.1. Classification (NCBI taxonomy): domain Eukaryota; kingdom Metazoa; phylum Chordata; class Mammalia; order Rodentia; family Cricetidae; genus Sigmodon; species Sigmodon hispidus. The sequence goes on from PVIH01002869.1 coordinate 15,141, forward strand.
AATGGCATTGTGGTGTTGGTTTTGTAGTGATTTACAAGTAAACTCATTGTCGACATACATGTGCTTTGCAATCTATAAGCTAAAAATGTCTTTAACATCTAAAATCATCAAGAATCTTTGCTATGCACACTTAAAAAACAAAAATGCATTCGCATATACTGAAGGCATCTAGCAGCCATTACTTGAACTTGTAACTTTGCATACTTACTGTCATTCTGCTTTGTAATTATGTAAATACTTTTGAATAAAGACTCATAAGAGTCATCAATGCTACCCAAATTATTTCAAGAGAAAAAAACCTATCATATAACCTGAGATATTGGCATCATACCCTAAAGTAGAACCATAGGTGTACTCCATCTTTTTGAAGAAATGTTTGCATGGCTCTCTCCTAAGAACAATTAATGTCATAGATCTACACACTGTTGTAAGAGAGAATAATAAGCTATGCCACTCAGGAGAGTTTCAGAAATAATTAGAAACATTAGTGAGCTGTCTGATGAGAAATTCACTTGGCCATCAAAGAAACATGCTAAGGCCAGCAGTGATAACTCTGCCAAAAGTTGACAAACATTCTCAGCCAAGTTCTGGCATCCATCAAGTTTCATAGCTGCAAAGATACTACAATATTTTGAAAGATGTACTCACATATGGCAAGTCCGTCTGACTCCAATAAACCCCTGGACAGCATTACAACTGAATTGTGTTATGGTACACAAATCCTTCTCATCAAGAAAAATCTTCCCAAGATGACCAATAGTTAAAATAGAAAATAATAGAGGTACTTTTCACAATTCCCTTCTATTCTCTTGCAACCCACAACCCTCTGAGGATAGAATAAGGCAGATGTTAGAGTACAAGAAACCCTTTATGGTAATGAGAATGGAGTCTCTGCTCTGGGTTGAGGCATAATATTTCAGTTGGGCCAGTTAAATTACCTTGCCAAGGAACCGTCCCTAGGAAAACTGACACACCTTAAGCTGTGAAAAGATAGGCAGAATAGTTCTTTAGTGAGATACTATGCTTTTACTTCCTAGAATTGTCTCACCAATTACATCAGTTTACCAGGCTGCAGCCATACAGCTTCATAAGTCTGCACATCTTTTTCAGAAAAGTATAACATCATCTCTTCTTTTCTCTTTTTGAAGCATGTTTTGAGTCTTACTTTTCCATAGCTGGTATAAACATCATGGTCAAGTTAATTTACAAAATAAAGAGCTTATTTGGGAATTACAGCTTCAGAGGGCTAGCATCCATTACCATCCTGGCAGGGAGCACCACAGTACATTACCAGGTATGGGGGTGGAGCAGTAGCTGAGAGCTTACATCTGGATCTACAAGCAGAGAAAGAGAGAGAAACACTGGAAGTGGCACTATTTCAGAGCCCATCCCTAGTAATGTATTTCCTCCAACAAGACTATACTTCCTCATCCTTCCCAAAACAGATTCAGCAACTTTAGACCAAGTTCAAATGCCTTTAGGATTAGTCTTCAAACTACTACACTTTCTTTAACACTTTGGATTTCCCATATTATTGAGGCTTCTTTACTTTTTCCCTAAAGTCTCCCTCTCTATCACATGCTGCTTATCTATCATGTTCCCAACCTCCATGCATGGTTAAAATAACCTGGCATTTTCCCTTTTCTCTACCTCTGGATACCAACTGTTGTTTACAGTTTATCTACTCTGGCTTATTATTTTTTCACTTAAATTCTGATAAAATTGTACTTGAGCTTCTGTTTGAGTCCATTCATAAATTCTCTTACAAATGAGACTAAGAAACTTTAAGAAGGAACTTCAGTTTCCCTGTGTCAATAACTGTTCTGAAAATCAGAAATTAGACTCACCTGAGAAAATTCACTGTGCTTGAACTATTTGCTATATCAAGAACATTCATGCTCCTTCCTATGCAGCTTTTACATCGCTGGGCAACTCATTTCCCTTCTGGGGACTTTTGTTATTTCATCTAAAAAAGGAAACAATGATTTAAATGCATGTTTTCCAAGGTCCTACCATACCATAAAAACATATGACTCAGTAGAACTCAGCACATACAGAGGTCATGCTCCAGAGTGTGGACCATCAGATCTCTTCAGTTCTATATACCATATACAGTCCAAATGAATGTAATCCGAGAACTCTTATAGGCTGTGGGTAGTTTCAGAGATTTTGAAACCACTTTGAACTGCTTCACAAAATTAAAATATTCTTGTTATTAATGTCCTCACCATTTTTAGTATTTGTATTATCATTTTAACTTTTGAAACTAAAGTATAAATATATCATTTAACCCTGTCTTTTTCTCCCTTCAAATCCTTCCATATACTACATTTTCTGTTTCAAATTCATGGCTTTTTTTCATTGTGTGTCTCTGTGTGTGTCTGTGTGTGTGTCTGTGTGTGTGTTCCTAAATCTGCTTAATCTGTGTAATATTACTTGTATGTATAAGTTCTCAGGGCATTGAAATTTTGATAGTGGATAACCCGTTGGTTTGCTCTTCCCTAAGGAAAGCTATTCTCCTGCTTTCGGCATTCCTTAGTTGCCTACAGTACTTTGTGTAAGGCTGAAGCCTCATGAACCTTCCCTGTCCACAATAGCATGTCTATTGGTGCTTTCCATGTTCAGCTAATGTTTTAGTAGTCAGGTTGGCAAGACTTTATGGGCATAGCCTCTGACATGATACTTATGAACCACAAAAATGACCATAATGATGTGATAACCCTAAAAATACAGTAGTAACACACAATACATTGGCAGTAACCAACAACTCTCTAATTAAGCTTAAGACCCTCTAAACAAGTTGTAAAACATGTCTGGGAACTAGAAATGTAGCAAAGTACCCAAGACTAGTAAAGTCATGGATCTTGAAAAGAACCTTCAACCACCACTCTTCTAAAGCAGCATAATGTACAACTGCATTCTAAATGTTTGTACTTAAGCCCACAGAGAAGTGTACTTCTCAGGGCTAATCACAGAAACATTTGTACAACAGGAGACCAATCTACAACCAATCAAAATGCTAAGTTGTGAAGTCTAGTGCCCACAGATTCATCTACAACACAACTCCTGAACCTAAGGCTCAAGTATCACTTCAGAAGAAAGAGAGGAAAGACTGTAAGAGCCAGAGGATCAGAAGGTTTGCTGTCATTAGATATTTGTTGTTGGGGTTATTTTTCTTTTACTCTGTATTTCTGCATTGCAATAGTTTTGCCTTCAAAGAGCAGGGCCCATAACTTTCTTCTAAGATTCGTTTTTTTTTTTCTTTTAAAGTTGGCATTCCTGTCCTACTTTGACAATTGTATACCTCTTTGATGAGTTGGATTTGACAAAAATTTATCTGTTCTCATTTTTCAAAGCTTTTTTTCTGATTTTTCCAAATCAAAACTATGAATGCTCATTACATGAACACCTAAATGGTGCTAAAGAGGTCCCAGAAAAGTATCTCTTTGAATTCATTAGTTATATAAAGATTTTAAATGTGTTGTTTAAAAGTACTAATGCAACATTTACTACTAAAAGGACTAGCCTGAGATGTCACAAAATAGTTCACTGCTAATTATTGTCCTAATGGCTCTGATACTTAAGGAAATAATGGGAAGTTGTATGATGAGTTAGTCTCTACACTTTTTTCCCAGTCATTTTCTATATTCCTATCAGAATTCTCATATCTGAAACATAGTATTAAACTTTGTCTGGAACTTTTTTTCTTACTATGCTTTTTTACTAGATAAAGAAATGAAAGTATTTTATGTATACTGCAAGATTTGACAAGTAAGTAAATGGGTTGTTGTATGAGCCAGTAGTTTAAAAAAAGGTACTGCAAGAAGAAGTGTGAGATGACAAGTTTTGGATTGGAGGTATCAATATTGCAGCTGAATGCAATGGTGTTGAATTTCGGTAAGTACAAAGCTAAAAGCAATCACAACTAAGAAATAAAACAAACAGTAGAGAAGGATTTATTAGAGCCAGAGTAGGTAAGAGAAGCAAGAAAGTTATTTCCAAAGCAATGCCCATGCCAAAGAAAAGAATCAGAGAGATTTGTGTGTGTGTGTGTGTGTGTGTGTGTGTGTGTGTGTGTGTGTGTGTGTGTGTGTATTCATATAGGAAAGTGCACATTTCTGAACATATTCAGTCAATTAAGGACTATATTTCCAAGCATTTTAGGTTTAAGTTCATAACTAAAAAAAAAGTCATTGAAAATGCTTTTTGTCATGCTTAGCTCAAGGTCATACCAAAAGTGTTCAAAATGATAAAACAGAATACAAGATACATTGGGTACATAAGCAGTTTGCATCTTAAAGTTGGCAGACAGAAACTCCTGAGAGTTCATAAAATTCTATATACTGTTTTATCTGAAAATTAGGATACTTTGAAGTTACATTAATGGAAAAACTTTTTCCAAATGTTACTGTTTACCTCTGTGACATTCTGGTCCTAATAACTACAGTGGCTATATGTTATGTGTAGATGCTTATACTGACTGATTTTATGTCAACTTGATACAAGCTAGAGTCATTTTTTTCTTTTTTTATTTATATTTATTATTTGGTATTTTTATGTCATGCACCACATCAAACTCAGATATCAGACCTCTCAGAGTCATGCCCAATCTTATGATCTCCCCATTTACAAACCTGTCCATTCATACTGCTCATTTACTTACTGGGGCATAATTAAACGCCCTGTGGCCAGACCCATAAAGAAAACAATTCTTTCCTTACCCACCCCTCTGCCAGAGGCCATCAATGCAGAAGTGAGGTATTGTGTCATTTAGATATGTTTTAGCCTGGAATTCTTGTGTACAATGACATCTCTCTCTTTTTATATATAAATCTTTTAAGGTCCACTAATCAGTGAGTACATTCCCAGCTTCTCTTTCAAGGACTGTGATACAATCTTTGCTCAGGAGGATATTCTCTATATCCATCCAATTGCCTGCAAATTATAGAGTATAATTTTTTCTTATTGCTGAGTAGTACTCCATTGTGTAGATGTACCACAGCTTGTTAATCCATTCTTCAGTTGAGGGGGTTCTTGCTATTATGAATAATGCTGCTATGAACATAGTTGAGCTAATGCTTTAGGACTGTGAATGTGTGTCTTTAGGGACTATGCCTAAGAGTGAAATTATTGGATCCTTGGAGAGATTGATTCTCAGTTTTCTGAGAAATCACCATACTATATTCCAAAGTGGCTAAAAAAGTTTACACTCCCACCAACAATGGAGGAATGTTCCCCTTGCTCTGCATCCTCTCCAGCATAGGCTGTCATCTGTGTTTTTAATCTTAGCCATTCTGACAGGTGTAAGGTGGTATCCCAAAGTTGTTTTGATTTGCATTTGTCTGATGGCTAGAGATGTTGAGCACTTTTTCAAGTGCCTTTCAGCCATTTGTAATTCTTCTGCTGAGAAGTCACTTTTTAGTTCTGAACGCCATTATTTAACTGGGTTTTTAAGGGTTTGGTGCTCTAGTTTTTTGAGTTCTCTATATATTTTAGAGATCAAATCTCTGTCACTTGTAGGGTTGGTAAAATATTTTATCATTCTGTAGGCTGTCATTTTGTCTTATTGACTGCGTCCTTGGCCTTACAGAAGCTTCTCAGTTTCAGGAAGTCCCACGTATTGATTGTTCTTAGTGTCTGTGCTACTGGTGTTATATTGAGGATGTGGTCACCATTGCCAACGTGTTAGACAGTATTTCCCATTTTCTCTTCTATCAAGTTCAGTGTACCTGGGTTTATGTTGAGGTCTTTGATCAACTTAGATTTAAGTTTTGTGCAACATGAAAGGTTTGGATCTATTCGCATTTCTCAACACACTACCATCCAGTTATGCCAACACCATATGTTGAACATACTATCTTTCCTAAATTGAATGGATTTGGCCTCTTTGTCAAAAATCAAGTATTCATAGGTGTGTGGCTTAATGTCTAGGTCTTCAATTTGATTCCATTGATCCACACATATGTTTTTATGCCAGTACCAGGCTGTTTTTATTACTGTAGCTCTATAGTATAATTTGAAGTCAGGGATGGTGATGCCTCCTAAGGTTCTTTTGCATAGCAAAATTGTTTTGGCAATCCTGGCTTTCCTGTTCCTCTAAATAAAATTGAGTATTGTTCTCTCAAGATCTGTAAAAAACTGTGTTGGGATTTTGATGGGAATTGCTTTGAATCTGTGGATTGCTTTTGGTAAGATTGCCATTTTTACTATGTTGATCCTACCTATCCAGGAACATGGGAGATCTTTCTATTTTCTTAAATCCTCTTCAATTTTTTTCTTCAGAGATTTAAAATTTTTGTCAAGCAGATTTGATACTTCTTTGGTTGTAGTTAAACAAAGGTATTTAATGCTATTTATAGCTATTATAAAAGGTGATGTTTCCCTTATTTCTTTTTCAGCCTTTTATCTCTAGTGTATAAGAGGGCTACTGATTTCTTTGAGTTAATCTTGTATTCTGCTACATTGCTGAAGGTATTAATCAGTTGTAGAAGTTCCCTGGTAGAATTTTGTGGATCACTTATGTATACAGTCATGTCATCTGCAAATAGAGATATTTTGACCTCTTCCTTTCTAATTTGTATCCCCTTAATCTCCTTTCATTCTCTTATTGCTTTAGCCAAAACTTCCAGCACTATGTTGAATAGATAAGGGGAGAGGGGACAGTCAAGGTCCTGATTTTAGTGGAATTGCTTTGAGTTTTTCTCCATTTAGTTTGGCTTTGGATGTTGACCTTTTGTAAATTGCCTTTATTATATTTAGGTAATTTTCCTGTATTCCTGCTCTTTCCAGGACTTTTATCATGAATGCATGTTATATTTTGTCAAAGGCTTTTTAAGCATCTAAGGAAATGATCATATGATCATGTGTTTTTTTTCCTTCAATTTGTTTATTTCAAATTGTTTATATGATGACATTTACATTTTCCTGTATGTTGAACTGCATTTCTGGAATGAAGCCTACTTGATCATGGTGAATAACTTTTTTTATATGTTATTGGATTCAGTTTGCCAGAATTTTGTTGAGAATTTTGCATCAGTGTTCATGAGGGAAATTGGTCTGTAGTTTTCTTTCTTTGTTGCATCTTGGAGTAGCTTGGGTATCAGGAATATTATGGCCTTATAAAAAGAGTTTGACAATATTCCTTCAGTTTCTACTGTATGGAACAGTTTGAGGAGTATTGGTATTAGCTCTTCTTTGAATGTCTGGTAGAACTCTGCACTGAAACCATCTGGGCCTGGACTTTTTTTATTTGGGAGACTTTTAATGACAGCTTCAATTTCCTTTGATGTTATAGGACTGTTTAGGTCTTTAATCTGATTTTTATTTAATTTGAGTAAATGGTGCCTGTCAGAAAGATATCCATTTCGTCTAGGTTCTCCTTTTTTGTGGAGTATAGATTTTCAAAGTATGACCTGATAATTCTCTGGAGTTCCTGTGGGGGGTCTGTTGTTATGTCCTGTTCCCCTTTTGATTTCTGATTTTGTTGATTGGATACTCTCTCTCTCTCTCTCTCTCTCTCTCTCTCTCTCTCTCTCTCTCTCTCTCTCTCTCTCTCTCTCTCCTTCTCTGCTTTTTGGTTAGTTTTGATAAGGGTTTATCTATCTTATTAACTTTCTCAAACAACCAACTCTTTGATTCATTTTCTGTATTATTCTTTTTGTTTCAATTGTGTTGATTTCAGCTCTAAGTTTGATTATTTTCTGCCATCTATTCCTTCTAGGTGTGTTTGCTTCTAATTAATATGGGACCCTCAGCTGTGCTGTTAGTTCTTTAGTGTAGGGTTTCTCTAGTCCTTTCATGTAGGCATCTAGTGCTATGAACTTTCCCCTTAAGATTGCTTTCATTGTATCCCATAAGTTTGGGTATGTTGTGGATTCATTTTCGTTCTATACAATGAAGTTTTGATTTCTTTCTTGACCCAGAGGTGTTTCAGTTGAGTGATGTTTAGTTTCTATGAGTTGATAGGCTTTCTGTGATGTTGTTGAACTATAACTTTAGACCCTGGTGATCTGAAATTGTTCAAGGTATCATACACATTTTTTGGTGCCTGTTGATATTTGTTTTATGACCTAGTATGTTGTCAATTTTAGAGAAAGTTCCAAGGGGTGCTGAGAAATATATATATATTCCCTTTTGTTTGGGTGGAGGGTTTGGTATTTATCTACTAAGTCCATTTGGGTCATAACTTCTGTTAGATCCCTTATTTCTCTGTTGAGTTTCTGTATGGTTGGTCTATCCAAGGGTGAAAGTGGGGTATTGAAGACTCCCACTATTAGTGTGTCAAGTTTGATATGGGGTTTAAGCTTTAGAAGTGTTTCTTTCACATATGTAGGTGCCTTTCTGTTGGGTGCATAAATAATCAGGATTGAGATTTCATCTTGGTAAATTTTTTCTGAGATAAATAAGTAGTGACCTTCCTGGTCTCTTTTTATTGATTTTAGATTGAAGTCTATTTTGTTAGATATTAGAATGGCTGCACCAGCTTGTTTCTTAGGGCCATTTGATCAGAAAGTTTTTTCCAAACCCTTTATTCTGAGCCTTTGTCTGTCTTTAAAGTTGAGGTGTATTTATTTCTTGTCTGCATCAGAAAGATGGCTTCTGTTTTTGTATCCATCGTGTTAGGGTGTGTCTTTTCATAGGTGAGTTGAGTCTATTGATATTAAGGCATATTAATAACCAATGATCAATATTTCCCATCATTTTTGGTAGTAGCATGTATTTCCTTTTTTCGGGGGATGGTTTCCAATGCTCTAAGCATATTGGCCTGTGGGAAAGCTTATGGTGTATTTTCTTGACTGATTGATATGACAGGGTCCAGCTTACCATGTGCACCTCTACCATGGACAGTTGGTCCTTGCCTGGATGATATAAGAAATCAGAGTGAACACAACAAGAGAAGCAAATCAGTAAGCAGTGTTTTTTCATGACTTTGGCTTCAGTTTCTGTCTACAGGTTCCTGCCTTGAGTTTCTGCCCTGACTTCCATAGATAATGAACTGACAACAAGTTGTAAGATGAAATAAAATGTTTCCTTCCCAAATTTCTCTGGGCATAGTGTTTATCACATCACTGGAAACCAAACTATGGCAACTATAGGGCAGGAAGGGGAAGAAGATTTATTCAGATATAGAGAAGCAAAGAAAATGCTGTCAACTGGGTGATATGGACAAAGTTTACAGATTTAGAAAGGCATCATCTCATAGACATCATAGTAAAGATAGGCTTAGGAAAGAACTTTCAGTTGATTTAAGATATACAATGGGAAGATGAATAAAAACAAGGTATTTGGTTGGTCTTAAAGGCTCCCCTATATTTTATTCACTGATTTTAAAGACAAAATAGTATACTATGAGTAAACATATGACATTTTGACCCACTCAGTAAAATCACTCTTATCAGGGTAGATGAAGAGACTCAGCAGGTAAAGGTGCCTGCACCAGGCATAACCACCTGAGATCCATATCCAGGACCTACATGGTAGGATGTAGCCTGACAAATATCTTCCATTCACTGATACCCAAATAACCAGTCAGAGACTTAATATTAATTACAAAGTCTTGGGTCTATAGCTTAGACGTTTTGCTAGCTACTTCTTACATCTTAAAGTAATCCATTTCTATAAATCTATATGTTGCCATGTGTCTTGTGGCTTTACTTGTGTTCCATTACATCTTGCTCTATGGTGGTTCATAGAGACTGTTCTAATCTGCCTTTCTTCTATATTCCAGCTTGGATTGCGCACCTGGCTGTAAACTGCCTTTATATAGGCCAAAACAGATTCTTTATTAATCAGTGGCAGCAACACATATTCACAGAGTACAGAAATATCATCCCACAGCAGTGGAAAGAGAAAATCCAGTTCCAAAAATTGTCCTTTGACTCTTACTCACATAGCAGCGAGGGGCAGTAACTCAACATGGGCCTCTATAAGTGCTTTTCTTATTTAAATTCATAATCTTTCTTAAAGATAGAGGGTCACTTAATCATAATTAGGAGAAACCAACTGAAGTACATTGCACTAAGAAAAAAAATAGTTGAATGCTTAAAAATGCCAATATCATTAAAGAGAACTAAACCTAAGTTCTCCATAACAGATTAAAGAAGACTAAAAAGACATGACAAATGCATGCAATATTTTTGGTTTAACTGAATTCTATGTAGGAGTGACAAAAGCTGTACATGAACATTGATAAATCTATTGATAAAAGTAAAATGTAGATCATAAATTAGATGAAAGTATTTTATCAATATTAAATTTCCTGAACATAGTAACTATACTATGGTCATATAAAAGAATTTCCTGTTCTAGGAAAAGGTATTTTGAATAATTAAGGGATTATAGGACATGCTCTCAAATAATTCTTTAAACAATAATTCCTACAAATGTTTTTAGGAACATACATACACAGAGATTAATAAAGTATGTGTCTATAAATATTCACCAGCCTTTCTCTGAGAGAAAAGATAATAAAATCAAATTTGACAAATGTGGTTTTAAACATTTGTGAAGGGTGAAGTTATATAAAGTGCAATGAGAAGTTTTCTAAATGATTCTTACCACTCCCCTGTGAGTTTGAAATCAATTCAAGACAAAAAGTAGAAAAAAAATGTTCTAGTGTTGATAGTCACTCTAATTTTGAGTGACAATGTACAGATCCTGTTTTAAAACATGTTGCTCATAAAAACAATTTATTAGAAAATGGGTTTTACTCAAGTACATTTTTTCTTTGCAATAAAGGAATGATGACAAGTGATGTGGGAAGCAACTAACTTCAAGGCATTTCATTAATGCTAAAAGGAAGCCATCTAGGATAATGCTAACCTAAAATCCTAGCATTCAGAAGGCTGAGGTATAAAGTTTGTCACAAGTTTGGGACTGGTTTTGTCTGTAGATTAAGATCTTATCTCATAAACAACTCAATAAGGGGATTCAAGATGGTTTAGGGCTAAGAGCTCTTGCTGCTCCTACAGAGGGCCTGGGATTTGTTCCCAGCACTCACATAGCAATGCACAACCATCTATAAACTCAGTTCCCAGGGATTTGATGCTCATGTTTGACCTCTATGGGTACCAGGTGGACACCTGGTGCACAAATATATATGCAAGAAAAAACATTCATAGGCATAAAATAAAATAAATAAATCTAAAAAATAATAACCAAAGCCTAAAGGGGAGTAACCATAGCAAAATTTTATGTATGTGTACATGCACAAGTATACACAAGTCAGTCGCCACCTGTTTTGGGCTGCTAGACTGCCAGGACTTAAAAGATCTAACATTTGTGGAGTAGAAACCCATGGGAGAAACTGCCTATCTTGTCTAGGCAAGAGTAATGGAATGTGTTCCCAGAGTTCTGCTGTCTACCATCTGAAGGGGGCCTTGGCATTAGTTGAAGCAAAAGGCAGCTTTTATATAATGGCTGGTATTGGTATTATGGATCAAGTTGTGGGTGGAGGTCCTTCTTTGTCCATTAATCTTCTTGGAGGTACAGGATGTTTCTTAGGTGCCGGCATGTTTATCTGCCATAAGACTAAACATTTTAAATGCCATATTCATCAGATCTCTGAATATTTGGGAACTATCTATTATTATGTATGTATAACTATTAAACCTGTGTTCTCTAACAGTCTTTAATATGTTAGTAGCTTTTATATATAAATTTTCTAGAAGCTTGTTGTTAAATATTTGTCAAAGACATCAATATAAATCTTTAAGTGGGCTTTTGTTAACCTGAATAGTTCTTTTAATTTTGTTATCATATAGAGTATAGAGACTATATAATACCTCTTTGGTGCATAAAAGGTCAAGTGTCTACTTTTCTAGTATGTCTAAGGGCATTAGGGCTATAGATAGCCATTTTGTTTCCTATGCCAGAAAGTTTTAGATTTTTTTAAACTCAACATTTCAACCTTTTATGGGTAGGAAACACAGGATGACATATTCTCTTCTGTAACTGCTTCAAGCTGATACTGGGTCATTGTTGTCAGGACCCAATAAGGCTGAAAGGCTAGTCAAAGGCAAAGAAGAGACTCAGGCATTGGGGTTGTGTGACTTTGCTGTCCAGAGAAGGTTGCAAAAGCGACCTTAGTGTGTCACCAGCTCAGTGAATACCTGCTAAGACAAGTTTAAACTAGGAACAAAAGTTAGAATTCATGAACTGGTTTGGAACTTGTAGGCTCATAGACTTATGTCAATTTGGGAAAGTATTTAGCAGAAATAAAGGAAACTGGAGTAAAACCTATTTAATTTTTGTAACAATTGTTTTAAAAAATATAGCTTTACCAATGGTCTAACAATGTATGCCCAGAAATATAAAACCTGTTTTTAAAAAGACTTAAAGTCTCTCGAATATCTTTTTTTTTTACTTTGCATATCTATTTATTTTATCCAAACCAGCCTCCAAACAACAAACAAGGTTTTAATCATGTCTGTTTTAGTAAACAGGTGAAATTAGGAGCATCAAATTTTTTATGAAGAAATATATAATTTATTTATTTTGAGTGATGAATAAAATTTTTTCTGCCTTTTTTCTTTAGCATTTATTATGAATAAAGTCATATTTATCCATGTATATCCTCATTTTGCAATATCATAATTATGATCACAATCAATTACAAGGTTTAGCTGCCAGAGCAAGGTGTATAAAAGCATTAAAGTATAGCTTTAATATCTAGACCATATCTATCCAGAGTTGTATATGCATACATACAGTCAGAGCATGGGGGAGAGACAATCAGAAAGCAGACTTGGAGAGGGATCAGATCTGCTTCAGAGAGATCCTGTCCTGCCTGACAATCACAAAGATGGCAACAAAGTTGATGGATTATGTTTCTGGGGTGGACATTCCAGCCTATCCCAGAGGTTCAGACCCATTCTCAGCCCTACTGCTACTTAGGCCCAATAATTACACAGACGCTTGTATTAATTTTACGCTGATTGGCCCAGGCATATAATTTACTAGCTCTTTAGTCTTAAACTAACCCATCTTTCCTATTCTCTTCAGTCATGTGGCTCATTACCTTTACTCAGCAGTATTTCCTCTGCATCTCCTGGCAGCTCTGGTGACTCTGTGGTATTTGTCTTCTTCTGAAATATCCCCAGAGATTTCTTAGCCTAGTAGCCCCACCCATACTTTCTCTCTGTCTTTGGCCAATCTGCTTTTTATTAAACCTATAGGCAGGACAAATATTTATAACATTACCAGTATAATCCCACATTTCCCCTTTTTTCTTTTTTGAAACAAAATGAACCCCAAATCTAATATTCTTTTTCCCCAGTTACCTATAACAACTTATAACTAACACTGGAAACAAACACACACATAATCTATTTTTTTCTGAAATGTGGACATAGTCCTCTAGGCTACTTCCTGCTGAATGGAGGCACTGGCAATTCCATGAGGATCCAAAGAAAAATTTGGCATTATAGACAAGTTTTTAGTGGAGTAGTCCCTAAGGCTGAGTCATTTCAGCCAGTCTCCTTGAAGTGGTTTTGGATGCAGAGCTCTGAAGAAATTGCAACAGAGGTGATCTGACATGCTGGTTTCATCTGGGCCATTCATTTCCATTGGAGACTTTTCAGGGGTTCTTCCTTGATCAAACTATATTCTTTAACTGAGAATAAATCCATACCTTCTCATTTTCTGTAGAAATAAAGAGAAAACCTCTTCTCTAAAGTAGTATATTTTTTATCTCAATTTTAAAGTCAGCTCATTTATAAAATATGTATAAAATATGTAGGTTGGATTAATCCAGAAGCATTTATAATCAAATGTCTTTTAGCAGCTTTAACTACTTCACTTATAATCCAAAAACTTAAAGACAAGACAATAACATACAATATCCAGAAACTCTTTGTATTCGCTGAATTTGAAGAGTTTTCAAAAAATTCTTAATGAAGATATTTTCATCAACAAAGAGTAAAATATGAGCAGAACTATCATATACTGGACAAAGAGTCAAGCTGATTCCAAAATAATATGCAACATAAAAAAAGTAAAAATATAAAGACAATCTGCTTAGTATTAAAAGTTGTATCAATATGAACTCTTTGCAACCAGCATAGAATTAACTATCAAATCCAATCCACAATGATGAGGTAAGTTTGTCTGATGGAAGCCAGGAGTCAATAATGTGAGGGTGGTGGTGGTGGTGGTGAATCTTCACTACAAGAAAACTGAATAGTTTTTTAGAGCACATCCGTGGCTGGTACAAGCAGTATTAGAAAAATCCTTTTTGTCAAGGGAGAGAAATAAATACAAATGGAATGCTCCATTTTTAAATCAGCAGACTGTTCTAGGAAAGATAAAGGTATCAGTAAAGTATCAAGGGAGTAACTTTATAACATTATTGGTATGGGCTCAAAAAACACTCAAAGCATATTTGTTTAAAAGTGTCACAATGGCAATATGTCCAGGCATTTAGGCTTAAGGGAAGTATAATAGTGGATACTTTTTTCCCCAAGGAGAATTTCTCTTATACCCAAGTTTATTGCTAAATAGCAACATTGTGCTTAGAAAACAATAATTGGCAACAAAGTAAGTTTTAAATGCTGTAATATTCTGCCCAAACCTGTCTCAGATTTTCTTTAATAACCAAGATGCAAACTAATTTTGTTGTAACAAGTCTAGACTAATTCTATCAAACATGTCATCGGTTAGATATTCAGGTTCATTTAACATTTTGAAAGTTCAATCGACAGCCAATCAAGTCCCTCATACAGACCAGTTCCTTGTGTAGCATAAGTGGCTTGAACATACCATGTTACAGAGAGACTGAAGCCCTAACTTGTCTGTCATCTCCCTAATGACCATGGCATTTGTCAAATGTTGTTTGTTTGTAAAAAGGAGCAGCACTGCATCCTGTAGCTCATCTTCCAGAAGCATTTTCTGTAGCACAGCTGCTCCTTCCTCATTTCTTTCATGATCATTTGCTATCTACCACAAAAATAAGATCCTGAGTATTCTGGAAGTAATGCCTCCAGAGAGACCTAATTTTATCTTGACCACTGACATCACATACTGTGAAACAAATGTTCTTGTACTCTACTGTTTCTACATTAAAACCAATGGTAGGAATGGTGGTGAATATCTCCCCTAATTTCATGTTATACAGAATTGTCGTCTTGCCAGCAGCATCCAATCCAACCATCAAAATGTGCATTTGATTCTTGCTGAAGAGGTGAGAGAAGGGAGAGAAAATGGTGAGGCACATAGTGGTGTTGGTACTTGCGACAGTCAAAAGAGAGGGTCTGGTGCATCCTCAGGCCTTCTCAGTTCCAGCTCATGACCAACTGGGTGGAAGGGAAAAGGCTGAAGACCTGTTGGGCTGACCTGTGTGTAGGAAGTTGTGCCTCTGCTTGCCTCCAGCAAACAGAACTGGCCCAACAAAAAGCTGCCGCTACTAAGAATCAATCTCTGACTCTGTTCCCTTTTGCCTGTGAGAACAGAAACCTTAAATCCACCATATGTAGCTTGTTTCTTATACCATACCAAGTCTTCTCTGAGACTTCGGAAACCAGCCTTGGTGCAGGTTAGCTGTACTCCAAAAGCCCATTATTTTGTAACCCAAGTCCACACACCTCACCAGGGTGTCTCTATACCATGGCTCATGTGAGAGACATAACTCCTAGAAGCTGTTTTTGACTCTGAATCTGTGCTTTAGAACTGTTTTTAATCTTTCTCAAGCTTTATGTGGGTGTATATCACCCACATTGGTCAGTCATTTGTTGTAAAAAAAAAAAAAGTTTCTGGCCCAGACTTCCCAGTCTAGCCCAGGGGTTAAGACCCATTCTCAACCCCACAGAGACTTAGGCCCAAATAATCACACAGCTGCTTTTTATTAATTTTATGCTGATTGGCCTAGGGCCCAGGCATATTATCTTGCTAGCACTTTAGTCTTAAACTAACCCATCTTTCTTATCCTCTTCAGCCATGTGGCTTGATATCTTTACTCAGCAGCATTTCTTCTGCATCTCCTGGCAGCTCTGGTGACTCTGTGGTATTTGTCTTGCTCTGAGATCTTCCCAGAATTTTCTTAGCCTGGTAGCTCTGCCCACACTTTCTCTCTGTCTTTGGCCAATTAGTTTTTTACTAAACCCATAAACAAATATTTAAAACATTACCAGCATAATATCACTTCACAAAGTCAAATGACCTATCTGGTTTTTTTTGTTGTGAGCAAAGATGGCACCTGACCACATGGTCTTGCTTTTTTTTTTTTATAAGATAAACATATAATCAGAAGCATTTAAAATAAGCAAAGAACTAAAGGGCAGAGAAATGGTTGTAAAAGCAAGCAAGGGGCAGAAGATAAGGGAGGCACTTAGGAGAGTTTGAGCCTTGGGTCTCAGGCTGCCATGAGTCACAACATAGTTGCACCAGGGGGAGATGAGGTGTTAGCAGGAGGTAGGGGTAGGACCAAATGTGAATAGAAGCCCTCAGCTAGATGCATTTTCCCATGAGTGAGGTAAGTTTTGTTCCCCATTACTGAGTCTGTGAAAATGATCCAAAGGCTAAAGTCTAGTGCATCCCCCAGGTTAAGCGAGGATCGAATTCAAAATGACTCAGGCTACTCCAATGTCTGTCAACTAAGTGGGTAGGGTCAGGTCTAGAAAGCCAGAGGGATTGGAAGTTCAAGAATATGTACCTTGAGGGTCCAAGTGAGACTCAAATCTCAGTAATGGGAGCAGCCAGCCCCATGGATGAGCAGCAGAGGGAAAGATTACCAAATAGAGGTTTTGGGGTCCTAACATTAAAACTGCCAAGGGCAAAGTGCTGAGAAAATCCTTGACATGTCACAGCAATGTTATATTATGATTTATAAGTAAAACCTTCATGCATTTTGCAATGAGTTCAACTACGTGGTGGTCTTTGGGGTCTTCTAGACACGGGTACAACACTATATTAAGGGGTCTGAAACATTAGGATGGTTGAGAACCATTGTTCTAAGGAAGGTAAAACATTACACTGGACAGGGAAGTTCATTCAAAGGCTTCAGAAAGCCCCTGAAACTGACTAGATTCACTTGGCATCTTCCTCTCCAGCTTTAGTAAACAGTAAAGACCTCTGCAAGATACGCTTAGATCAAATAAGCTTCCTAGAGTACATTTCTTAGACAAGCTGAGCTGCTGAACAAGGCTCAGACTAACAGCTTCCTGGAAAGATCACAGTTCGACAAGTTGGGTTGCCTATAAATTGTGAAGTACACTCGAGGTTTCCAGCTTTTGTCTTCACCTACGCTGAGCTAAGTGTTTGGTGACAGTTGTTCTTGGGTCATTTCTCCTCCTTTGAGTAACTCCTCATCCATATTCCTGTATGTACTCCCAATAAAACTTATTATCTCACTAAATTGGATTTTGGTAGTATCTGTCCTTTAGTCTATTATTGGTTTCCTACCTGAGGTGAATAGGAATTTGCTCCTGTGTCCCCAGGAATTGAGTCACATAGCAGTATCATGGCCTGTGAATATAATACTAGCATCCGGGAGACTGAGGAAGGATGAAAATGAGTTCAGGGCCGTGGTGGGATACTCACCAGTCTGGGATATGGAATATATCTATCAAAGAAAAAAAGAAGAGGCAGAAGAAGGAGGGAGAAGAGGAGGAGAAGGAAAAAAAGAGGAGAAGTTAAGTCAAGATATGAGCCTGGAGGCAGGAACTAATGCAAAGACCTTGGTGAAACACTGCTTACTCTGTTTTTTGTTTTTGTTTTTGTTTTTTTTCCCCAGTACTTGTTCAGCCTCTTTTCTTATGCAGCTCAGGACCAATCTCAACACCCTTGTCAATCATTAACCAAGAAAAAAATGCCTTACAGACTTGCCTGCAGCCAATCTGATGGTGGCAGTTTTTCTCAATTGAAGTTCCTCTTCTCAGATAGCTCACTGAAAAAACAAACAAACACACACAACAATCAGAAAATCCAGTAAGTAGGATTAAGACCATTTTGCATCTTGTGTCTGAACTTTTCTAAGTATTGATTATGTTGGCCCAGAGAGTGACAACATAAAAAAAACATGTCTCATATCCCCAGCTAAATCTTTCAGGTATTGCATTCAGACCTATTTTTTACCGACAATTTTTTCTTCCTGATGGCCCCATAGAATCAGTCTTACTATGAGAGAGTGAGAACTAAATTGTATTCCACCATCAGCAGCAATGATTTCATCACTCACACTCTGACTGCTAAATCTTATTCCTGGGGAGGTAGTGAGACAAAAACCAACTTACAGATTAGTAATCAGCTGTTTTCAGACTTAAAAGCTTGTGGCATAACTGATTTATTCATAGATTCTTATACTTAATCTAAAGCAACTGATTTCCTGATATGTAAACATTTTTTCAAAGTCATTTTGCCTACTGAGTCTTGGGTACATCTTTGTCTACAATAGTTTTTCTTAGTTTTGCTTCCAGTTCATGGAAGGAAAAATGTAACTCAGAATAATATCTAAATTGGTAAATGGGGGTGCTTTTCTGACTTCTGACTTTAGTGTTTTAAGCCCCTGTGGCTCAGAATGGCCATCTATAAAATGAGTCTAAGGATGTACATAACATACATTTTAAGGTCTGTGAAAATGTTTCCTATGATATAAATTCAAGATAGCAATGTAACCTACATGATTATTTGTATCAAATTCATTTAAATTGATGCATAAAACAAAATACTTGTTAATGTGACACTATGTAAGTAATGCATTGATACATATGGCCATTGTATAATGTTACATTAAGATAAACATCTGTCTACTCAAGCATTTACCATTTCTGTATGGTGAAAAAAATATCTATATTGTTCCTTTGGGGTTTTTTAGAACATTTATTATGTCCTAGTTGGCTTTGTCAACTTGACACAGGCTAGAGTTATCTGAGAAGAAGAACCTCAACAACAACAAAAAAATGCCTGTATCAGACTGCCTGTAAGCAAAATGTAGGACTTTTTTTGATTAACAATTAATGTGGGAAGTCCCATTCCATTTTGTGGTTCCATTTCTGAATAGGTAGTCCTCAGCAAGCCATGGGAGAAAAACCAGTAAGCAAGAGTGTTCCATGGTGTTCAATTCAGTTCCTACTTTCAGGTTCCTGTTATGGCCCTGATGATGGACTGTAACCTGTAAGACAAATAAACTAATTCTTCCCCAAGTTGCTTTTGGCCATGGTGCTTATCACAGAAGTTGAAACCTAAGACAGAAATTGGTACCAGAACACAGTCTGTTGTGATCTATATAGTAGGTGTACTATGTACTAGCACACCATAGACTCTCATACCTACCAGCTATATTTCAGTACGCATTCATCAACCTTTCCCCATCACTCGCCAAATCTACTATTCCTGGTCTCTGATAATCACCATTTGATTCTTTTTTCTTCTCTCATAAATTGGATCACAACTGCAGTCTCCCCTCCCTCCACTCCTCCCAGATCCTCCTCCATCTCCCGTCTCCCAGACCTAGTCCTCTTCCCTTTACCTTTTAAAAAAAGAGCAGGCTTTCCAGGAATATTCCCCAAACATGGCATAATAATTTACAATAAGACTAGCCACAAAGCCTCATATTAATGCTGTTTAAGACATCTTAATTCACATAAAATCAACTTTAAGAAAATATTCATTATTTTATGTGGATATGTGTTCCTGATTATGTGTTCTGAGGCCAAAGTAGACAAGAGCAACACTGGATCCCAGGGAACTGGAGTTTCAGAAAGTTGAGAACTGCCATGTGGGTCCTAGGAGTTGAGCCTAGGTCCTGTATTAGAGCAACAAGTGCTCTTAACCACAACACCACTTTTCTAGCCCTAAGCTGAATTTTCTAAATTCTGTATATGAGTAAGATTACATGGTGCTTGTATTTTATCTATTTGCATTATTTCACTAAATGATCTCCATTTACAATTATAATGACATAAATATCAGAATTCTATTCTACTTAACTATTGATAATATCTACTGTGTGTATGTGTCCTTATCTATTCATCAGCTGAAGGATGATTATGTTGTTCCCATTTCTTTGCTTTCAATAACATTGAATGACCATGCTCATGCAGGTATACTTTTGGTAAACTAATTTGATTAACTAATTTGATTTTCTTTGCATATATCTCCAGTAAAGAACTTGTGAGTCTTATTTTTGTTCTAATTTTAGTTTTTAATGGAGCCCCATTATGGTTTTTTCTAATATTTATACTCATTTTATATTCCAACAGTTTGCAAGGGTTCCCTTTTTCTTTGCCAGCATTTCTTTAGCTTTTTTAATGATAGTCTTTTCACAAAGGTGAAGTGATGTTTTATTGTGGCTTTTTAATTTTCTCGTGGTATGTGATGTTGAATATGTTTTCATGTACCTATTGAGCATTTTTATGTATCCTTTTGAGAAATGTCTATTTATCTACTGCCTTTTTAAAAACTAGCTTATTTGACATCTTCCTAATGAATTACTGGAGTTCTTTATGAAATCTGATTATTAGCCTTTTGTCAGATATATACTTTTCGAATATTTCATTTCATCATTCTGTAGTGGACAAACATTTTAATTGTCAACTTGACACAATCTAGAATTACTTGGCAAGAGAATGTCAATGAGCCTAGATCAAGCCATCCTGTCAGTGTGTCTATGGGGAATTATTGTAATTGCTTTAATTTGGGAAGTCCCAGCCTGAATGGGGGTATCAACATTCTTTCGTTTGGGGCTTGCACTCTATATCAAGGCAATTATTCAACTGAGGCTCTTTCCAATAATGACTTTAGCTTGTGTCAATTTGACACACAAAACCAGTCAGTACAACTGATCCTTTGTCAGCTTGACACACAAACCCATCACTATTAAACCACAACCCTTCCTTTCCTATTCATCCCCCAGATCCCACACTAAAATTATAATTAGTTTTCAAAGTCCCACAGTTTTTAATTCACACACATTGAAATTTCAGCCTCTTTAAAATATCCAGTCTCTTTTAAAAGTTCAAGTCTTTCAGCTATGGGATCCTTTAAAAATAAAAATTAAATACCTTCTTCAAGAGGGAAGAACCAGGGCACTGTCACAACCTCAACCAAGCAAAACCAAACTTCAATAGTATGAATAACTCAATGTCCAATTGTCCAAGATTTACTCATGATCTCCTGGACTTGTCCAAATGGCTTGGGTAACTTCTCCTGCTCTTCCCTCTGAAGTGTGCACAGTTTGTCCTCTAGACTCCAGCTGGATCCACTCCACTGTTGTCATTGTTGTTGTTCTTCTCATGATATTGGCATCTTCAAAATGCTGGGATTCCTTGCTGCAACTGGGATACACTTTCACCAATAGCCTCTCTTAGGCCCTCTTCCTGGTGCCAAGCCCCAACTTCTTTGCATAACATCCTCAATCCTGGGCTTTCAGTTGCCACTGAAGTTACACCTTCATAAATGGCCTTTGTTGGCTTGTCATGCTGCCAAGCTTCAGCTGCTCTCTATGACTCCTTTATGCCTTCAAAACCAGTACCACCTTACTTACACATTACCGAATCTGGCTGCCAGCACTAGATACAACCTTGGTCTACCCTGAAACCCATCTTCTCTGTGCTCTTATTAAATACTTCCTGTAAGGATTTCTGGCATTCCACATAGCTGAGCCTACTGGCTCAGGTGGGATGCACCTTGCATGGAGGCACGCCCCTAGGTGTGGCTACGTAAACCCTGCAGCACTGAGTATGGAAGCACCTCCCTGGACCATGGCTGGACCCGGAAGCACCTGTCTGGATCCAGAAACACCTCCCTGGACTCATGATGCATACTGTGAAGCACCTCCCTAGACCCATGACACATACCCGTGCACGCCCCTTCCCTTAAAAGCAGCTGCAAGCGCATGCTTGGTCCTTTTTTTCTTCTCTGTCCCATGACTTCTTTCTTGCTCCTCTGTCTCTTTACCTTCCTGGGACTTTTCTCTTAAATAAACACCATGTGTGGCCTTGTTAATATATGCTTGCTTTTACGCTCGGAACTAACACTTTCCAGAAGATTTGACCACAGTTATGTTAGTCTCTCCTTAGTTGCTGCTAATTTCTTAGCTCCAGCCAATCAGCATCAAGTATCTCAGCAAAGCAAAATTTTGCTTTAGTAGTTCTGTTATCTTATTAATCACAGCAGAGTCTTCAGCTCAAGCTAATCAGAACAACAGGAACTTAATTCAAGACAACATACAGCCCTGTTAGAGTCTTTAATATTTCCTCTGAAATGTGATAAGCCAGGCCTCTAACATTTTTTTATTTAAAAAGTTTTTGGTCATATCTACCCCTGCCCCCTCTCTCCTCTCCTCCCAGTCCTCCCTCAGTCTCCCCTCCGCCCCATTTTTCTACCCATTCTCCAGGTAGGGAAAGGATTCCCAAGGTGAGTCAGTTCAGTCTGGCATATCTAGTTAAGGTAAGTACCAGTCCCTCCCACCAAGGATGAGTAAGGTGTTCCTCTGTAGGTAATAGGCTCTGAGATGTCACTTCATACACCAGGAATAAACTCTGGTCCTATGCAAGAGGCTCCACAAACTGCCCATACCTTTCAACTGTCATCTCCATTCAGAGGGTTTAGTTCCTTTCCTTGAAGATTACTCAGCAGTTACTTCAGAGTTCATGAGCTCCAAATAGCTCAGGTCAGCCTTCTGTGGGTTTCCTTATCATGATCCTGATCCCTTTGCTCATATAGTCTCTGTTCCTTCTCTTCAGCAAGACCAGGAGCTTGACCTGTTGCTTAACTATGGATCTCTGCTTCTGCTTCCACCCATTGCTGGATGAATGTTCTATAATGACAATTAGGGTGGTCATTCATTTGCCTATAGGGAAAGTCCTATTTAGGTGCCTTCTCCACCATTGCTTAGAGTCCTAGCCTGTGACATCTTGTGGGATATTGGATGTTTCCTTACCAACAGGTTTCTTTCTAATCCCACAGTGGCTCCCACTATCATGATATCCATTTCTTTGTTCTCCCTCTCTGTGGCTCCTCCCACTCAATCATCTCCTTCTCTCATGATTTGTTCCCACCTCCCCTTGCTTGCTCCACCTTATGATCCCAATTTACTCAGGAGATCTTCTCTATTTACCCTTCTCAAGGGGATCCATAAAGGTCTCTCATAAGTTCCTCCTGTTATCTAGCTGCTCAAGAATTGTGGATTGTAGTCTGGTTATCCTTTGCTTTATGTCTAAAATTCACTTATGAGTGAGTCCATACCACATCTATATTTCTGGTCTGTGTGATGGATGTCATTTTTTTATTGCTAAGTAGTACTCCATTGTGCAAATGAACTACAATTTTTCAATCCATTCTTCAGTTGAGAGGCATCTAGAGTGTTTCCAGGTTCTGGCTATTACTAACAATGCTGCTATGAACATAACTGTGCTGATTCCCTTGGGGTAAGAATTGGAACCTTTGGGTATATGCACAATAGTGGTATTGCTGAATCATTGGGGAGACTGATTCTCAGTTTTTAGAGAAACAACCATACTGCATTCCAGAATGACTGTACAAGTTTACACTCCCATCAGCAATGGAGGAGTGTTCCCTTTGATCCATATCCCCTCTAGCATAGGCTGTCATCTGTGTTTTTGATCTTAGCCATTTTGACAGGTGTAAGATGGTATCTCAGTTGTTTGATTTGTAGTTCCCTGATGACTAAGGATGTTGATCAGTTCTTTAAGTGACTTTCACCCATTTGAAATTCTTCTCTTGAGAAATCCCTATTTAGTTCTGAACCCCATTTTTAATTATATTATTTGGTATTTTGACCTCTAATTTTTTGAGTTCTCTATATATTTAGAGACCAGTCCTCTGTCAGATATAAGGTTAGTGAGGATCTTTTCTCATTTGGTAGAGTGTCATTTTATCTTAATTGACCACTTCCCTTGCCTTACAGAAGCCTCTCAGTTTCAGGAGGTCCCATTTATTAAATGTTGTTCTTAGTGTCTTTGCTACTGGTATTATATTTAAGAAGTAGTCACCTATGCCAATGCACTCAAGGGTATTGCCACTTTCTTTTCTATCAAGTTCAGTGTAACTGGGTTTATGTTGAGGTCTTTGATTCACTTCACAAGGATTTGAGTTTTGTGCAGGGTGATAGATATGCACCTATTTACATTCATGTACATACCACCATCCAGTTATGCCAGAACCATTTGTTGAAGATATCTATTTTTCATAATATATTTTTGGCCTCTTTGTCAAAAATCAGGGGTCCATAGGTGTGTGAATTAAGGTCATGGTCTTCATTTGATTCCACTGATCCGTAAATCTGTTTTTATGCTAGTATCAAGTTGTTTTTATTACTGTAGCTCTATAGTATAGCTTGACGTCAAGAATGGCAATGCCTCCTGAAATTCTATTATTGAGCAGGATTGTTTGGAAATCCTGAGTTTCTTGCTATTTCATATGAAGTTTAGTATTGTTCTTTCAAGGTCTGTGAAGAACTGTGTTGAGACTTTGATGGGGATTGTGCTGAATCTGTAGATTGCTTTTGGTAAGGATGTCATTTTTACTATGTTGATCCTACCTATCCAGGGGCATGAAAGGCCTTTCTATTTCTAATATCTTCTTCAATTTCTTTCTTCAATGACTTAAAATTCTTGTCTTGCAAGTCAGTCACTTCTTTGGTAAAAGATACTCCAAGATATTTAATGCTATTTGCAGCTATTGTAGAAGGTAATGTTTCCCTGAATATTTTAGCACTTTTATTATTTTTGTATAGGAAGTCTATTGATATTTTTGAGTTAATCTTTTACCCTGCTAAATTTCTGAAGGTGTTTGCCAGTTGTAGGGGTTTCTTGCTAGAATTTTGTGGGTTATTTATATATACTATCATATCATCTGCAAATAGTAATAGGTTAACTTCTTTCTTTCCAATTTGTATCCCCTTGATATCCTTTTGTTGTCTTATTGCTTTAGCTAAGACTTTGAGAATTATATTGAATAGATTTGGGGCAGCCTTGTCTTGTTCCTGATTTTAGTGGGATTCCTTTGAGTTGCTGTCCATTTAGTTTGATGTTGGCTGACATATTGCTATATATTGCCTTTATTATGTTTAGGTATTTTTCTGTATCCCTAATCCCACCCAGACTTTTATTATGACAGGGTATTGGATTTTGTCAAAGGATTTTTTTAGAATGTGTGTAATAAGAAGATCATATTTTTTTTAGGTTGTTTATATGATGGATGACATTGACAGTTTTTCATATGTTGAGCTATCCCTGCATCTCTGGGACAAAGCCTATTTGATCATTGTGGATAATGTTTGATATGTTCTTAATTAGGCTTACTAGTATTTTATTAATTAGTGTTTGCATTAATGTTCAGTAGAGAAATTGGTCTGTAGTTTTCTTTCTTTGTTGCATCTTTGTGTGTCTTGGGTATCAAGGTGAATGTAGCCTCATAAAAAAGAGTTTGCTAATGTTCCTTCAGTTTCTATTGTACGGATCAACTTGAGGGGTATTGGTATTAGTTTTTCTTCAAAACTCTGGTAGAATTCTGCACTAAAACCATCTATCCATGGGCACATTTGCTTTTAATAACAGTTTCAGTTTCCTTAGGGGTTATAGGCCTAATTAGGTCATTTATCTGGTCTTGATTTAATTTTGGTACCTGTCTAGAAAGCTGTCCATTTCTTTTAAGTTTCTTAATTTAGTGGTGTACAGGTTTTTGAAGCTTGATCTAAAGATTCTATGGATTTCCACTGTGTCTGTTGTTATGTCCCCCTTTCCATTTCTGATTTTGTTAATTGGGATATATTCTCTCTCTCTCTCTCTCTCTCTCTCTCTCTCTCTCTCTCTCTCTCTCTGTCTCTGCCTTTTGGTTAGTTTAAATAAGGGGCTACAGAAACCCACCCCCAAAAAGATATATAACCTACTACCAAAAATTACAGGAAATTTCAATCATTGGTCATTAATATCCCTTAATATCAATGGAATCAATTCACGGATGAAAAGACACACCCTAACACAATGGATACAAAAACAAAAACCATCCTTCTGCTGCATACGGAAACATACCTCAAATTTAAAGACAGACATGGGCTCAGAATAAGGGTTGGGAAAAGATTTTCTAATCAAATGGCCCTAAGAATCAAGCTGATGTAGCCATTCTAATATTTAAAAAAAAAATAGAGTTTAAATGAAAATCAATTAAAAGAGACCAGAATGCAAGCAGAACTACAACATCTGAATTTTTTTAAATCCTTCTTTACAGGTTACTTCATCACCACCAAGCTCTAGAGGTGTGCCAAGGAGCCTCCACTCCTCAGCACAGCAGGCCACCACTGTCTGTCTCTACATGGTTTACTCTTTGTGAGAGCAGCATTGGTGAATTCTGCTTTAAAAGCAGCTGCCCCTTCCTCAGAGCAGCTGCTGGTGCATCCCAGGAACACGATGGCTTTTCCCTCCCTCTCGATTCAGCCTTTCCAGAGCCAAGCACCACTTGAAGCTTACTCAGTAATATCCTTTCAATGTGTTTTCTATTGTTTTCATTGCCTTTTTTGTAGAAATAAAATTTGATCTTAGAATTTAAATGAGAGAGAGAGAGAGAGAGAGAGAGAGAGAGAGAGAGAGAGAGAGAGAGACCAGAATGGACATTACTTATTCATCTCAGAAAAAATCCACCAAGACAAAATTTCAAAACTGAGTATCTATGCCCCTAACACATGGGCACCTACATATGTAAAAGAAACACTACTAAAGCTTAAATGTCATATCAAACCTGACATATTAATAGTGGGAGACTTCAATATCCCACTTTCAGCCTTGGATAGGTCAACCAGACAGAAACTCAACAGGAAAATAAGGGATCTAGCAAAAGTTATGACCCAAATGGACTTAGTAGATATATACTGAACCCTCCACCCAAACAAAAAAGAATATACATATTTCTTAGCACCCCATGAAACATTCTCTAAAATTGACCACATACTATGTCATAAAGCAAATATCAACAGGTATCAAAAATGGGTATAACTCCTTGTACCATATCAGATCACCACCATGGTCTAAAGTTAGAGTTCAACAACATCAAGAATCACAGGAAGCCTACCAACTCATGAAAACTAAACATCACTCAACTGAACCACCTCTGGGTCAAGAAAGAAATTAAGAAAGAAATCAAAGACTTCCTAGAATTTAACAAAAATTAATCCATGACATACTCAAAATTGTGGGATACAATAAAAGCAGTCTTATGAGGAAAATTCATAACACTAGATGCCTACATGAAAAGACTAGCGAAATCCCACACAAGAGATCTATCAGCACAACTGAAAGCCCAAGAACAATTAGAAGCAAACTCAACTAGAAGGAATAGACAGCAGGAAATAATCAAACTTAGAGCTGAAATGAACACAATTGAAACAAAACAATACAGAAAAATCAATGAATTAAAGAGTTGGTTTTTTGAGAAAGTCAGCAAGATAGATAAACCCTTATCCAAACTAACTAAAGAGCAGAGAAAGAGTATCCAAAACAACAAAATCAGAAACTAAAAGGAAGACATAATAACAGACCCACAGGAAATCCAGAGAATTATCAGGTCATAATTTGAAAACCTATACTCCACAAAAAATGAAAAACCTAGAAGGAATGAACATCTTTCTGGACAGGTATCATTTACCAAAATTAAATCAAGATCAGATTAAAGACCTAAACAGTCCTATAACACCAAAGGAAATTGAAGCTGTCATTAAAAGTCTCCCAAATGAAAAAAAAAGCCCAGGCCCAGATGGCTTCAGTGCAGAGTTCTACCAGACATTCAAAGAAGAGCTAATACCAATACTCCTCAAACTGTTCCATACGGTAGAAACTGAAGGAATATTGCCAAACTCTTTTTATAAGGCCACAATAATCCTGATACCCTAGCTACTCAAAGATGCAACAAAGAAAGAAAACTACAGACCAATTGCCCTCATGAACATTGCAAAATTCTCAACAAAATTCTGGCAAACTGAATCCAACAACATAGAAAAAAAAGTCATTTACTACGATCAAATAGGCTTGATCCCAGAAATGCAGGGATTGTTCAACATATGAAAAACTGTAAATGTCATTCATCATATAAACAAACTGAAGGAAAAAAAACACACGATCATCTCCTTAGATGATGAAAAAGCCTTTGACAAAATCCAACAGTCCTTTATGATAAAAAGCCCTGGAAAGATCAGGAATACAGGGAAAATACCTAAATATAATGAAGGTGATTTACAAGAAGCTGACAGCCAACATCTTGTTTCAGTATTCTTTATATGGTCAGAGAGTTTATCCAACAATCTTCAAAAGACTATCCTTTCTTTTATGTATGTCTCAGTACTTATGATAAAACCAAGTTGACTACAAATGTATTGGCATCTAATCTCTATTCTGTCTCACTGGTGTATTTATCTAAATTTATATCAGCCTCATGATTTGAATACTGCAAGACTAGGAACAAAACTGCAGGACTCAAAAAGCCCACAGCAAACCTGAACTAATTCATAGATATGAAATTGATATGCCTTAAATACACCAAAGGTGTTTAAGCCCAAGGAAAATGTGTAATTCAATACTTGCACACCCTGATGTGAGAAGTGGATGTATTAGCTTTCTACATATACTACTGAAAATACAAGTAACAGAAGGCATGATGAGAAATAAGACAGCAGAAGCAGAGGTTGCAGTAATGTCTTTAAAACATTAAGAAAGGCATCAGGAGACAAGGAATACAAGTGGTCACTAGAAGCTTCAAAAGGCAATATATATATAAAGATTTTCCTCCAGGCCCCCAGAAAAGACACAGCTGCATTCCCACCTTGTGTTCAGCTTTTAAGACACATGTTAGATTTCTGCTGCTAACTTGATAAATCTGTGTTTTTCAAAACTACTGAATTTGTGGCAATTTATTTAAATAGGGTAGGAAATGAACATAAGCAGAATTTGTTTCCTTGCCTTCTTTGTCTTTTAAAAGCCATCTACATTCCTTGGTACCCAGTCTTTTCTTCCATTTTCAAAGTCAGAAATACTGAATCTCTCTCCAGTTCCCTTGACCTATCATTTCCTAGGTTCAACCAGAAGAAGTTTTGCTGAAATTAAGAACTCATATTATTAGATTGGTCTCACCCATATAACCAATATATCATCTGATATCAAGCTTTTTGACTATTTTCACATATGCAATGTCTCTTTTGACATAAAAAGTAATTTATTCACAGGTTTCTGAGACTAAAATTTGAGCCTCTTCAGGGGGCTCAGGATGCTGCTAGAAAAGGTTCAATCAATTGGCCCTTCCTTGAATTTCATACTTTTTGAAAGATTCCTATGTACAAGCACATAATTAAAATTAGTTAATTTAGCCAACTAATAGACTGAAGAAAGAACCTCTGCAGGTATTGCAAGTTCTATCTCTTATATCTCAGATTTGTTATCTGTTAAAATAATTGAAAGCATGTTGTATACTGCAAAGGCTACATAAAGATAAGGGATGATAGAGAAGTGACAGTAAGGTTACTATCCAGCCTTCTAGCTTAACCAACTATTTATGGATAGCCTCCAGGAGTCCTGTGAATTTGCTAACTGACTTCAAGTATACACTTTTCTGGGCCCCTTCCTTGATCTTTTTAAACAACTCCAAGCTAACAAATTTCTATGACCCAGGTGTTTTACATTATAGTGACCTCCGTATCTGTACCACATTCTAAACCTGGACACATTGGTTCCACAAAGAAATTCTAAAATCCCTTCGTCCCCATGGAGGTGAGGTCATACTGTATACACTTAAATGGTCTCATTTCTCCATTTTCTGTCATGTTTGACCATGTGGCCACAATGGCTAAACCATGAAAGACTAGGGGAAAATGGTCATTTGAACTTTGTTCCAGATTTCTTTCCCTTCAGACTGCTTCCAAATCAGCATTCAAATTGGATCTGATATACAATGTGATTAGAAACACATAGCTAACTCTTGCTTCCCAGATTTTTTTGTAAAAATGCCAGAATGTCAGTGATGAATGCATCCTATGCAAAGTGAGGGATCGATCAGTCAATACAGAAAATTCAGGTACCATGAACTTGCTACCTATTATATCATTTCAGCAAGGGAGAGACCCTGTTACACCAGCATTCTAAAGGCTATGTATCATTGTTAATGAGATTCTCAGCATCCCATAGCTACATACTTCAGTGTTCTATTGCTTGCTGAATCATTAAGGCAGTTTGAAGCCTGACCACGGCATATTGTCTCATATGTCTCACAGGTTCTTTGTAAGTACAGGTCTTTCTGCTGCTGCCTACAATGTTTCCATCTAAAAAGTAAAGGTAAAAGTCCTGGCTAGTGGACAGAACTAAACCAACCTCTCTCTGTCTCATTTATCTGAACTAATTACCATGCCCCAAACCCTTTCTGACATTTTCCTCCTTCTTCTCATCTCCCTCCCTCCTTCTGCCAGGCCTCTTCCCAAGTGACTAGACCTTTTTAAATAGACCATGTGAATTATTCCTATCAGCTAACCAGATGCACTCCGATTTGTTTGAATGTCAGTTAGGCTCAAGCGAGACACCAGCAAAAATTAGGCTTACAGGCAATTGCAGGTAGTTATAGTCATGTAGTAGGCATGGTTCATGACTAAAACAGCAACAAAAAAACTTACATCCTAAAAACTTAGATTCTAATAAGAAATTCAAAGAAACTAGCTGAAAAATATTTCCATACATATAAGATCAAAGTCAGTGTGGGCTGCATCAGTTGAAGCTTTCAGCAGAACTGATTAACTGAGATCCTGCTCCACAGCAGCAGAGACATGGAAAGAAAAATCTATTCCTGTCACTAAACAGAACAACAGCTGACCAGTTTGACTACAAGTTGCAGTATGAGTGGCTTAGGAAGAATGCTTCAGCCACACAGAGAAAATGCTCTGTCAAAGAAACATCCAAAATCCCAATTTCATGGTCTGTGGGAAGAACTAGGCATATGTAAATGTATGAATGCCTTCCACATCAAATATGAATCTTAATATCGGTATACTCTTTTGGCCTGTTAAACCCTGGGTATTGTCACACTGGAAAACTGTTACAAATGAGCACAAAAGAAATGGCAAACATAAATATCATCTCTGAATTCTGAAGCTTCCCAGTTTCTATACTCCTTGTTGATATTACTTCAACCACTCTTCCTACAGGCCCAAGGAAAAGAGACACTGAATCACCCGTGTGATGCTGAGACTTTGAAGGGAACTGCTTGCCACTGCAATCTATTCCTGGGGGAGGGGAGCTTCCTATCTGAGCTAAAGTTAGGAATGTGCTCTAACTGGGTACTAGTTCTTACCACATTGGCCCTTTAGTGGTGAGGTCTTTTTTCTTGGGAAGAAGACAGCAATCCCAAACATTTTGTTTTTATGCAATTTCATGCCCCAGAAGGGCCTAATTGCACTGATTCCATTCACCATGTTAAAAGCTTTGGCTACACTGCAGTGGTTAACGAACATTGTACATTGCTTATAACAGAAATGGGAAGAACCAGGAGCAGAACACAGGGTGACAGGTCTTCTGTTATTGGAAGTGAAGAAGAAAGGCACTTGTCCTACCTTGATTGGAGAACCAGGTGTAAATTTGACATTAGCAGTGGCAATACTGGCTGCTACCTTCCAGCAGCTGATCTGTGACTTAGTAAAGTCCCTCAAACCATCATGTGGATAAAAGCTTGATTTTCTTTGCTCTTCAGAGCTAATGATGGGCCTCCCACATGTAAGGGTTGCACTAGTGAGCTAAACTCCATCCCTAGTTGTGATTCTTCCTAACAAAGTAGTGTGATCATTCCTCTTTAAAGAACAGACTCCTTGAATCCCACTTCCCCTATAGGAACTCCTGACTCAGTCTTGATGCTGGGGGTAGAAAACTGGATTTGCCAGAAATAGAGGCTGAACTAAGCAATATTGGGACCGTGAGACCTTGGGACTGCCTGCTGCCTGCCCAGAGAGGGGATGGGGAGTTGTGGAGAAGAGAGAATGACCTGATGTGGTGGGAGAGGGAAGGTACCTTGAATAAGGATACACAAGGATAGAAAATGTGACTTCTTTATTCATAATAAAAAAGAACAGTCTTCCTCTGAAAAATATATTTACCTCTATTTTTCTAGAATATTGCATATGTTATATACGCTATATGATCTTGATGATTCTTTATCATTAATACTTCATCAAATCCTCTCAACATACCTAAATTTTGCTTAGACTCCTAGATTACAGAAACTGAATAAGTCAGCTAATGTTTTATTTCCCCACATCTTTCAATATCAGTTGTACTGTTATTTAGGATGTGGCAAAACCTGGATATTGCTAAGTAATTCTGAAGTCACAGATGACTCTCTAACCCCTTGAAAATACATTATTACATTTCCAATAACTGCAAAAATAGTGTGAATCAAAAGTATCAGAAATGTAAGATATGTCTAATCCATTTGTGTAACAAATGCCATTGTCTCCTACATGATTAGCAGGTTGAAATCTCTTAGTAACAACTGAAAAATATATGTATATATGTGTGTGTGTGTAAAATATATGTGATAAATAAGCCAAAATATTTGTCAGCAAAAGGTCCTATTTTGAAAATGGAAGGAGGACTGTGGTTAGAGCAGCAGTTAATGAGACATTATTTATTAACTGTTTTCTGTTTTTTAAAATGCCAGCAAAAAGCATCTTAAGAAAATATTCAAGATTACTTGAATAAATTCAGAACCATATTTCCATTGGTAGAGTTCTTTCCACAACTATTGCCAAAGATTTATGTTTTAGAATATTTGTTTAACCATATAAAGGAGTAGATGTTTCACATTGACTGCCCAAGGCACCTGATTGATCTAATAAAAAGCTGAATAGCCAATAACACGGGCGGAGGTATAGGCAGAATTTCATGGTAGGAACAGTAAGTAGAAGGAGGAATTTAGGCTGGAGGGAGAAAAGGAGACAACAAAGAGATACCAGGGGCCAGAGAGACAAAAATATGGAAGCAGAAAAGTAGGACATACAGAATGAAAGATATGTAAAAAGCCTCAATGCAAAATGTAGTTGCTTTGGATACAGGTTAAATTAAATTTAAAAGCCAATGGGATAAGCCTAAGCTAAGGCCAAGCATTCAAAATTAATAATAAGTCTCCATGTCTTCATTAGGGAGCTGGTTGGTGGCCCCCAAAAAAAATGCCACCTACAGATTAATTTTTGCTTGAGATCATGGCTAATATTCACCTTAGATACTGGCTCCTGATATCATGTAATAAAATAATTGAATTTGTTACAAGTGATGTTAGGGAGCATAGACATTACATCAATGATTTATTCCAGAAAAAAAAGATAATGCATGTAAAGTAGATAAGGGAATGCTTCACACCAGGAACATGAACTTGAACCCCACAAAACTTAAAAGTGTTATCCCTGTATATGAATGCATTATTGATGATCTAACTTATTATTTTGACTTTTCTGAAGACCCCACAAGTAAAACATCAGCATGCCAAAGTGCCATGAAAAGAATGCATGTATCTAACTGAATCTCTACAATCTCTTCTGCACTTCTGTGCCAAACACTGGACGAAAATTTCTGAAGATGGAGAGATGAGGGTGAGCAAAAATATGGATAAAATATTTTCAGGGAAAACCCACACCATATGACTAACAAAGTTGAAGGCAAGATTAACTATTTCCTGATGGAAACATGAAGTTGGTCACATGGAATTACCTAGAAGTTGCTGTTTATTTTTCCTTGTTGTTGTGATAAATACTATAACTAAAAACATCCTAGCAGCAAAGGTTTTTTTTTCATCTTATATTTTATAGTGCATTATTGAGGGAAGCCTAAGGAAAAATATAAGTCAGTAGCTTGAAACAGAAACCTCAGTGAATCACAGCTCACTGACTTGCTCCCCAGCTCAGGTTCAGCTACCTTTCATACATAACTCAGGCCCACCTGCCTATGGATGGTACCACCCACAAGGGTATCACCCTCCTCCATCAATTAGCTATAGAGAAGATGCCCCACAGACATGACAACAGGCCAGTCTGATGGGGACAATTCCATCATTAAGACTTTCTCTACAATGTGTCAAGTTGATTCCTAATACTAGCCATTATAATTTCCTTTGAAACTATTATTAAAGACATCTTTGTGGCAAAAACTTTTAATATTTCTGAATGAGTAACAGTCTTAGAAAATGAACAGACTGCATCGGGTGTTGTTGTGGTAGTGTGTTTTATTGACATAAGTAAAATTGTAGAGCTAGTTCATACTCTGAAAAAGAAATAGATTTTAGCCTTTCAGTAAAGACAATATAATGATTATGAAGTTCCAAAGGGAAACAACAACCTTGCCAAGAGCACACATACAGAGGTAACATGCCAAGTAGCTCTGAAATTCTTTGTTATTTTTTTTCAAAGAGTTGTAAATTTTGGCAGACGTGTTTTAAGGGCCCTGATAATAAGCAAATGAACATGTTTAACCTCTAGGCCAGATGAGCTGTATGGAAGAGTCATGTCAGATTTTGTCACATCGAAAGGAAGCTACACAAGATGTCAGTACTAACTAGGATGGTATCCATCAAATATTAGATTTACTAGCTTCAACAAAATGCACTACCATCCAATTAAGTGTCTTTCTGAAAGGAAAAAGAATATGATAATTCTGTTTCGGTGAATTATGACTTTTGGAAAGTACATTTCATGAAATGCAAAATTATCAAGTTAAGAAAGACTTACTGAGCTAATATATATCAAGCTGTTCAATTTTTATGTGAATAACTGAGATTAAGACCAAAAAAAAGTGGAGAATTGTCCCAAGGAGCATATACAGAGATGCAAAAGCATCTCTAGCCACTGCTAAATCTACACATTGTTCCAACCACGCTTCCTGCATATATTTCCAAGTACTCCCTCACATTTCCACTCAGGGCATTTCATGAGAAAAACAGACTTGTAGAGAAATATGCAAGAGCTAAGGTCAATGTACTAGCTAGTGACAAAGAAAGAAAGAAGGACTTTTATGATTTCAAATTTGAGAAAATACAGGCCATCATGGAGTTGTGGCCACAACATAAATGCTGGTCATCGGCTTGCTTTCTTCTTTTCCCTTTTTATTCAGTTTGAGATCCTACATGTGCCACAACATTTAGGACAGGTCTTTGCTTTTTAGTCACATTCAATGGAAACACCCTTATAGACAAACCTGATGGTGTGTTTCCACAGTGTTCAAATCCATTCAAGGTGACAATGAAGTCTGATGACTGCATTCAATCAAGGGTGATTCATATTTGCTCATAATCTAAATCCAAACTAACCCATAATGATCAAGAAGTGTACTTCCACTTTTAGCATCAGGCTATTTATCATCCCTCCTCCGACTTGCATAAAGCATATTCTTCTCAGTAGCAGTTTTCCTATGAAAAAGCCCAAATAGGGGCTGAACAGATGATGCAACACTTAAGAATACATATTTGCAAAGGACCTAAATTCAGTTCTTATTACCCACACCAGGTGGTTCTCAACCTGCTGTAACTCTAGAGGATCTGACACCT
This sequence comes from Sigmodon hispidus, assembly GCA_004025045.1. Taxonomy (NCBI): domain Eukaryota; kingdom Metazoa; phylum Chordata; class Mammalia; order Rodentia; family Cricetidae; genus Sigmodon; species Sigmodon hispidus. The sequence continues at coordinate 50,643 of PVIH01002869.1, forward strand.
CTGGTCTCCAAAAAATACCAGTGCTTAAGTACACATAACCATATCCAAACACACACAAATATATATTAGTAATAAAGTAAAACCTCAATAAATAAATAAATAAAAGCCCAAGTAACAAATTGTTTGCTAAATCAAAAAAATTATTTTACAATTTCATTATGAAAGAATGTTATCCTTCCTAATATTTTAAATTCACAAGTTCCATTCTACTTTTTTAAAAGTTTGACACTTGTTTGGTGTGTGTGTGTGTGTGTGTGTGTGTGTGTGTATGTGTGTGTGTGTATTGGGGGAGCATGCATTGCCACATTATGAACAGTAGAGATCACACAACTTGCAGGAATCCATTTTCTCCTTCCACAGTGAGGATTCCCAAAAGTCCAATTCAGTCCATCAGTTTAGCAGCAAGCTCCTTTACCCACTATGCCAACTTTCTGGTCCTTCTATTCTATTTTTAGTTTTCATTTAATGTTCCTACACTCGACGTTGAAGGGAAAAACAGTCTGAATAAGAAGAAACACTGTTCCATCCTGTTACTTATTATCTGTGCAACTCTAGGGAAGACACTTAATTTTGCTGTTTCAACTTATTCATGTGTAAAGACTTTGCCAAAAAAAAGTTAAGTAAGATCAGTATGCAAAAGTACTTGACAAGTAGTAGATGTTGAATATATGTGAGTTGAATATAAATGTATGGGAAAATGCTTTTTTTCTGATACCAATGTGGAACAGGTTTATGGATAAAAAAACAAAACAAAACAAAAAACAGAAATTGCTCTTTTAGAGACTCATAAGTGGTTTTAAATTATTGCAAGAGCATGACAGTGAAAACAAATAAAATAATATAATTCAGAAATAGGACTCGGTTAATCAGTAGATAACTATTTCTACCTGTATGAGATTAGATACAAATGCAGTACCTTGTGGGAGACAGATCATGGTAAGTGGAAGCCAAGAGGCCCCATGCTGGGTGAGAGCCAGAGATGCCATATAGGCAGCACATGGCAGTACCCATGTGGTAGCAGCCCAGAGCCGCAGAAAAGGCACATTTGCAGGCAGCTCACATAAAATTTTGTTTTATTAGAGGGTGGGAGAGAGGAAAGGAAAGGAGAGAGAGAGAGAAGGGTAGAGTTGTGCATGACCTCTGACAAGAAGGAAGAGAATGAAGTTAAATGAGTCTTTTCTTGAAGATTGACATCAGACCAGGTTATAGCTTATTGGTCAAGACTCCAGGAATTGGATCAGAATGCTAACACTGAGCTGGCACAGTTCTGAGCGCTTTATATATAACATGGCATTAATGGATAGTAACTGTCATACATATGTTGCTACATAGCTATTTGTTCTTAGACAAAACTGTCCATCTTGGAGGGAAACTCTTTAAGACACAGGTTGTTAGAAGAAAAGTGAAACTACAGGATGTTCAAGTGGAAGATGAAGTACTTCATCTTGCGCCGAAGCTTTTTAAATTCAGGAAGTAAATAATTCAATACTTCAGGAAGTCACTGGAACTGACCAGACACACTAGGCCCCTCCATCCCCAAGCATATATAAATTGTAAGGGCTGTGGAGAAACATTCTCAAACAAAGAAAACTCCCAGACCAGCCAAGCTACATGGAAAAAGCAGATCACCCAAGCTACCAATGCTGCCTGGAGAAAGCAGAGACCAGCTGAGCTTCCTTAGAAAGGCTCAGACCAACTGAGCTGCCTGGAAAAGACACTCTAACTTCATGAGCTACCTGCAGATTGTGAAGTGCACTTTTGATTTCTAGCTTTTGTGAGCTATCACTCATGTTGGGTTGGTCTTTTTGTGATGCACCTATCTCTTCTTAGTCATTTCTGCTCCTGTAAGAGGTAACCCTTCTACTAAAGGCCTGTGAATACTCCCAACAAAATTCAGTGATTTACCAAGTTGTATTTTTGTGGTAACCTCAATTTATGGTCTGTCCTTGGTTCCCTTTCTGGGGTGTATTTGAGTGTATTCACATTTCCCCAGGAGTAGTGCTACACAACATAAGCACTCACATACAAGAGACTACATACTTATGCCCGCCCACCCATGAAAGGTCTTATCTGAGTAATACTAGCAGAAAACCTTCCAAGGAGTCTTGACTAAGAAAGAATTTAATATAGGATTGCAGCAAGTGATTTCCCAGAGAACCAGAAAAGTTCATTCAGAACTCAAAGAACTGAAAGTTTGCCTTAAAAAGCATTTCTGCAATTTCAGCCATTTCAGGCTTGCTTCCTCTATCAGCTTATTTTCTCTTTTTGCACATTCCCCAATTTGGCAAGAAGCTGCCATTCAAATCCATCACTAAATTCATATTTTGTATTTACTATTCTTGAAAAACGAAAAAGTTGATTGACACTGGTTGTACAAAAGATTTGCAAAGTTATTATTACCAACTAATTAGGATAAAAAGAAATGCAAGTTAGTAGCTATACTTTACAATAAAACTTATAGTTGTATTAGATATGTTTTCAAGATCAGATATATTTTAGGTGAACAGGTCTTCAAGCACTTCAAAGATCCATAGAATATGGCATTCAAGATATTTTAAAAACTTCAGTTCTTATTATTTTTTTGACAATGGAACATCTGCTTCTGGCAGCACCAATCCACTTCAGAGAAGATTATGGACATCAAGGAAATTCCTCCATATGAATTGATCTTCTTTGTGACAAAAGTTAGCCACTGGGCAAGAAAGTCCTCTTGTCTTGACTGCTAACAAAATGATACTCAAAATGGACAAGCAGGAGAAACCCACCAAAAAATTGCCAAACCTTGCCAAGACAAGGTAGAAAGGACTTTGGGAATATCCTGCTTCTCAGAGAAGTCTCTCAGACATGCTAGGCCTATAGGCCAAAGATGGACACTTCAACAACACAGAAGAACTTTGGGTGACTGTCCAGGCAGCCAGTGTTTTATTTCTTACATTTTTTGAAGTTGCTGTTTACTTAATATCATTTTCTTCTTGGGGCTCTGAGGAATTTGAAGATGAGATAGTTAGTAGTTATGATTTTCTAGTGACGGTTTTAGAAAAGAAACTCACTTAGATGTTAAAGTGTATAAGTTTAAGAGACATTGAATATAGTTTTTAGTTAGTAATGCATGTTAGATACAAAGTGAGGTACAATCCTTTGGAACCACCAAAATAAAATAAATAATGGAATATTTTCCTTGAATTTATCAATTGTTAACTGGACATTGTTCATGTAATTATTGTTTGTTTATTATTATGTATAATTATTATACCTATTGTATATGGTCTTTCCTGTGTTAGTTATAACTTTCTTTTTTATTTTTGTCACAAAAGGGGATATGTGGAGATATGTTACATATTTAATAAAACCTGAAATAACCGAGGGATCAACCCACAGCCAAAAACAAGTCAGATATAGCTCAGGAAGTTCTTCAGCTTTGAGTACAAGGACAAACAGCTAGGGTTCAGTGGCACACACCTTTAATCTCAGCACAGGGAAAGCCTGGGAGTAGTGATCTGCACCCTTAATCCCATAACTCCAGAGGCAGAACTTTCTCTCTTTCTGTGAGTTCAAGGCTGGATATCAAACAGAGTGCTTCCTGCCTTTAATGCTAACCTGGATGGGATACAGCTGGCAAGAAAGGTATTTAAAGCTGTGTAGGAACCAAATAGAAGCAGAAGCAACCAGGAGCAAGGCTGAGGAAGTTGGAACATAGCTGGGTGGGAATTGACTGTGGTGTTTCCTCTGATATTTCAGCATTCCCCTGAAAAAAAAAAAGATTTGCATCTTGAGGTGATCATCCTTAATTCAACTGGGTATGTAGAAGAATGGTACAGTATCCATTACAACATTGTGAGCAGCATTTGCTATAAAGGCAAATAAACATGTACTATGAACCAAAGAAACTCAGTTTAACATGGAGTCTTTACTGATCTCCAAGCCAAGATTTTTGTAAATGAAACTAATATCAAGACTGTTGAGCTTTCCTTATCCTAAGTAAAATAAGCTTCAAGAATAAGGCAGTAGATGGTTATTTGTCTATGGTAACATTATATGTAAATAAGTAATTTATATATTTTACCATTATTGATATCATTGTTATGCTAGGTACACTTTAATCTGCAAGAAAGACTTATAGCACACTTCCTAGACAAACAAACTGAAACAAAAGATCATTAAATAATTAAATGTGATTATCTCAAATATTTCTCAGTAGAAAAATGCTCAGTGGCTCACTTTCCTCCTTTAGCATTCAAACAAGTATATCATAGAAAACAATTTTTCCATAATTTTTTCTACTTTCCAGCATTTTCCTTAATGTGTTTGCTTTTTGAGTTTTGCAATATCCCTCTTGCATAAGATATCTTCATAATAATTTCTAGTTTAAATATGATGATGATGATACATTGAAGAAGAATCAATATAGTATCTGAGATAGGCTTTTCAAAGATTTTGACAGAAAATACAGTAAAGTCTGAGTAAAATAACATTGGACACAGTGATTGTTAAAATCAGGTATTGAGTCTATGATGTTCATGCTAGGAGACTTTCTGATTTTAGTCATGTTTTAATTTTCCCAATAAAAACAAAAATGTAATCTGAGTATAGAATCTACATTTTTACACTTTGATACATCTTATTCATTCATTGGCATCAAGTTTATCATATTTCCAACACTCTACTCTTTTGAAGTCTTCCAAAGACACTCATTTTAGATTTCATTCAAGCAACAGCTCTCTTTGCATTAACATTTAAAAGGTTTACATAATATTCAATTCAATTGTAAAACCAAATTTAATGTAAATTTATAAATAGATTTGGAGCAAACCAATTCTTTGTAAGCGTCTAACTCAAACAGCTGATGTAGAAGTACTAGGGTAAATGAGACATCTCCTATCACTTCCCTTTTAATCATATTATTAATAATAAGTAGCACCTAGATCATGTCCATTGGACTTTGGGTCTTATTGTCAACTCAGTAAGGTAAGTGGGCGTTTACCAAGACTATTGTACACTCTGTTGCGACTATTTTACATTTTCCTCTACTTTTTCATCTTGAATATACTCCATGCTATTGTCTTTCACAATTTCCTTCTTGAAAATATGAAACTCAATAATGCTGCCTCAAATAATCTTCTGGAGTAATGGAAGCCATAAGAATAACTGTTTTCAGTTACTTCTATTTGACAATATGAGGTGGGACAGAACTTTTTACATTCTTCTTACAGTGATTTTTCATTCAGTATGTTCACCTTAAAAAACAAAGTAGTAGTAGTAGTCTGTTTTAGAGATATTGGCTTTGGCAAGAAGCCCGATTACACTCACTAAGCTTCCTCGTAGCAGTATTGAGGAAATCATTTAAATGCTGAGAGTAATGAGCCTACCCAGAGTGACAAAGAAGTGAGCTTATAGTCATGACTCAGGGTGGTATAAGGTAATGTGGCATAGTAATGATTTTAATGACAAAACTGTAGAGACTAAAGTTTCCTCTTTTCTTTCTCCCTCCATGACATGCATGGCAACTTCTATTAGAAAGAACTGGTCATAGTATCCATTGAGTTTCTTTGCTCAAACTCATAACTGTGGCTTTTGAAAAGGCCTCTTTCCCTTGGGCTAAGCACTTTAGTATGACTAACTTATGAACACATAAGAGCAAGGCAATTTACTCCTCTGTTTTTGTTCTTTAGTCCGTGGTAGCAGCATGCATTCTGAGTCATGCAGAGTCCACTCTTCAGAATGCATGCTGGAAGCTCAGAGGGGCTAATAATCAAATTAGGCTTCTAACAAATGGCAATTTATAATGCTGAAACTAATGAGAGGTCAAAGAACTAAGCTCTGCAAGGAGTTTTAATTATCCTGTCCTTTGTGATTTTGCAAGAACATTTTTAAAGAAATATTGTCACACAGTATTCAACTGGTGCTTTTTATTTTCATTAAGAAGATTTACATAACCTATTACATAAATGGCAAATATGCACTTTATTTCCAAGAAGAGTAAGAACCTAAAAGCTCTTCAGAGTTGGAAACCAGTAACTGACTTGGTTTGATGTTCAATTAGAAGACCACTCATGGAATATTTTTCCTCCCACAGCTCTGCTGAAAGGGATGATTCAGACAGACAATACCCATCTCTGAGTAAAGCTGTAGATTGGATGTTGTACATAAAGAGAACTGAAGCAAAACACTGAACTACTCCCAAATGCTTCTGCTTTGTTTCCCTTGCCATTGCTTAGTTTTTCTTATCTCTACTTCTCAAGGTGATTTCTATGTCCACAAGCTTCCACTACCAGCACTACCACCACATATACATCATCTCTGCAGGTCAAAATACTCATCTTTCATGGACTTCTTTAGGGTCTCCATTTGAAAGCAAATTTGTCTGCTAGACATGAGGTAGGATAGCTAAATGTGAGGGAAAATGATCAACTGAATGGTGGCCAAGGGCTAATGTAACTGCATAGCTATATCACGGGACATTATGTGACTATAGCTGTCAAGAAAATACAGCACTCACAACCAGTTGCAAACCCTTATGGCCAAGTGCTAACTCTCTTTTGCTTTATTGTAATATTATCTCTGTATCATTATCTCTATCTCTGTAGAATTCCCTGCTCTCTTTATGCACCCAACATAATAACATATGTGAAAGCTTCTTTTAAGGGACAAAAAGGGGAGTAATTCTATTCCAAGTAAACTCACTCATTCTTGTGATCCCTGCCCTTTACTCATGAATAATCCTCCCAGCCATTAAAATTTTTCCATAAAACAGTGTAGTACTTTGAATAGGTTATGTCTTGCATGAGTTCTAGTTGGTATTTAATGAAAACTCAGAGCCAGATATTAGGGGAAAGTTGGAATATCAGAGAGAGGAAACAGACCACAGTCAATTCTCACCCAGCCAATTTCTCAGGCCAAACAGGGTAAATATTATCTTCAAGATTTCTCTGCCTAGCTAGTTGCTCCTACAGAATACTTGAATGTCTGCCTGTGCCTGCCTTAAATATCTTCTCTGCCCAGTTGTTTCACTTCCGAGTTCAACTCTGCATCAAATCATAGTATTAGGATTAAAGGTATGAGCTACTACTGCTTAACTGTTAGGCCTTGAACTCACAGAAATACAGAAAGATCTCTGTCTTCTGAGTGATGGGATTAAAGGCATAAGTCACCACATTGTCAACCCTGTGCTGGGATTAAAGACTTGAGTACTCTCTGACCTTCATAGCTTAATTGTGGATGATTCTGTTCTCTGATATTCCAGGCTGATTTTATTAAATATAAAATATATAACCACAGGTATGGTCCCCATAGACTCATGTTTTTGAATAATTGGCTCATAGGGAGTGGCACTATTAGGAGGTGTGGTATTGCTAGAGTGATATGTCACTGTGAAAGTAGGCTTTGATGTCATATGTGTGTTCAAGACATACCCAGTGTCATAGTTGCTTCTGTTGCCTGTGGATCAAGATGTAGAACTTTTAGCACCTTCTCCAGCACCATGTCTACCTGCACATCACCATGTCCTGCCATGATGATAATGGACTAAACCCTTAAAACTACAAACCAGCTTCAATAAGTGTTTTCTTTTATAAGAGATTCATAATCATCATAACTCATCACAGCAATAGAAACTGTAACTAAGACAGACAGTTATCTGTTGGAAGACATTGCTGGCTGGCCAGAGGTTGCAGCCTACCCATGACCTATCAGCTTATCTCATTAGTTCAGCAACATGGAACTCCCTCCATCAGCAAAGCTTCCTGCTCTCTACCTAGTCTTATCTGTGTCCCTGGGCCTGGACAACTGACCTTATCTAAAGGTTGTATCTAAACCAGATGCCTAATTTATCTTTAGCTTGACCCTTGGCATAGATCCCTGGTGAGGGTTGTGCTAGGGGCTCTGCTATAGGACTCTATATGACTGGACTGCCACATACTAAGCCACTTATTACAAATTAGAATTTGTCTCCAGGCTCCCCAATCCTATATATTTCTTATACTTTGAAATAAAGCAGAGCTCATTCACTAAAATCTATCTCCCGAATGGCTGTCTTTATTCATGCTTCTGAGCTGCCAAAGCTTTCTGTCACACCATCTGCCTCTTTCCTCTCTCGACCTGGTGGTCAATAGGCCAGAGGGAACAAGGGTCCCCACATTATCCAAAGTCAAAATGACATGGAGAAAACTCTTGAGAAGCATACATTCCCTTTTGAATGTGTCCCTTTGCCATGCAATAAACTGGTTCGCAATAGATTCTCTTTTAATAACAATAACCCTCAGCCTTTACCATAAGTGACACAGAAAGGTAGTGGCAAAATTAAGTGAAAACAGCTATGATATTAACAGCCTTTTCAAGCAAAAATGAAATCCAAAAGATAAACTTAAAAGCTAAAAAAAAATGACTAATTTGGAAGTATTGGAGATTGTAACATCAATAGACTTTGAAAACTGTTCTAGACAGGCTTCTGCTACTGAAGGAGTTAACTGTCTAAAGGTAATGTGCACTGGTCAAGCCAATTTAAAGCCAAAGAATGCATCTGGGCAAAGGGCTTTCTTTTATCAATAACTCTGTCAATAAAACAACAAATGGAACACAAGAAAATCCAGTATATCCATAACATCAGGGCAACAAGACAACTTGCCCAGAGCACTGAGGGGACTGGGTGTTGAACTATTTGCCCTTGTTTTGTTTTTTTTGTTGTTTTTTGTTTTTTTTTTTTAAGAGAGAGAGAGAGGAAAGTTGTTAAAGTCTAAAACCAAATACTGAGAAATTGGAAGCAATGCAAATTTCAAGTTTCCTTCCAAGACAAAATAAAAGAACAAAGGCTAGAAATTCTTCTGCTAAACTTCCTGTTGCCATGACCTTCCTGTGACATTCCTTTATTTTTCTTTTACATTTTTATCCCGTTGTTTTATGAAACAGTATAGCTTAAAGGCTAAAAGCATGTGCCTTAGAATCAAACTAATTCTTATATCACTGATGAACCATGTAGTCTGAACCAGGTAACTTTTTCCAGGCTTGTTATTTCCAAAACAGGAATAACAATAAGGTGGCTACAGGAGAGGATTTGGAGCCCAATATTCTGGATTCAAATCCCCTGCTCCATCACATATCAGTAGTGTGACCTGAAACAAATGTAACTATTCTGGCAGGAATGAAAACATTCTAAAAGCAGACATGTGTGTTACTTCCTTTGGCCTTTAAACTACTAAATAAATAATCATCTTCAAGAATTTAGTTTCCTCAGGAATCTCATGGTAGGAGAGGGAAAGACTGAAGCATGGACCTGGCCAGAAAACGAACTTATTTCCCCAAAGAAATTTCACACAATTGTGACATCTTTCTTCAACACTTTGTTGGACAGACTAAAGTAAACAATGATGAGTGAGTGATGGGTACGACTGCATTTCAACAATGACTGCTTTGTTATGCATACTTACTGCCTTCTATGAAAACCTTACCTGCTAGTACAACTCGTATAATGCACCTGAAGGAGGTCACTAGGCCTCATATTTTCATTAATTTCTTTTCCTGGTATCACTATATTGAGTAAATCTCCTTTTCAATATTATTTGCCTATTTAATTGATCTGTTCAAGATGGATTCCCAAGCTAGCTTCTTAGAACTGCCAGGACTCAAGTTCTGATCCTAACAACTCTAGTAACACAAATTTCCTAACTTCCCTGTTGTTCAATTAAATATACCCAATAGTTGTTGTGACTTCATGGAGTCAGCATGGATACCATAGAACATATGTACTGTATGTGGTTAAAGTCCAATGATCACATCATCAACAAGTATCTCAGAGGTTGTTATAAAGATAAAATGTGATCAGCAGTTGAAACCTGTGAGCTCCAAATATAAGTGCTGCTAATAAGTACTTAATATGTTGGTATGGAGAGGAAAAATATCTCCTGTTTTGTTTTCTATATGTGGGGACGTATGAATTAAACTAGCAATAGACACATAACAAGCAAAAATAGCATCTTCTAATTAATATTTATTTTTGTGGTGTTACACAGAAATAGAAATATTCAAAGAAATGGAACTGGAAGAAATGCTTGTGGGTGGACTTAGACATCATTTTAACAATGACAACAAAAATGAATGCTTGGGATTTAAGGGATAATAAACCCTGGAAAAGTGGCTAGGAAATAAATAGGAACCTAATGGATGAATAGAGTAGTTTTAGTAATGTCTGTAAGGTTTGTTTATACAAACTCATCTCAACAATCTTCTGTCTCCAGTGATGAGTGGCTCTTTACTTCCTAGAACAAGAGAAAAACACATTCACAAAGAGGTTATGTTTTGCTTTTAGGCAGGTAAGGGATGGTCAGAGAGCACTTATTACATTCTTTAGAGACTCAATTACTTTTTTTCTAAATGAATGTTTATTTTTACTTTTTGTCTTCTCAAAGGAAAGGATTCAGATAAAAGATGGTTTGAACAAAGTATTATTTAGCAAAGTGCACCCAGAAAGCCTATGGCAGGCTGACCAGAGGAGAGGTAGAAATAGGGGATCTGAGGTATACTGTTTGTGATGGAGTCAGAGAATTTATGACGTAGCTGTCCTAGTCTTGGAGGTAAAGTGGTCAGTCCTTTTCTCATCTCCAATCAAGGCTGTAAATCTCAGCAGCTGCCCAGAGAAAGGAAGGGAAAAAAGAAGGGGAATAAAACCCAAGATGCTTGAGTTAAGCTAATGGGAAAGTCAGCCATGTGGTGACAGGCAGCCATATAGCAGATAAAAATGTTAGAAAAACATGCTTAAGACACAGAAGAAAAGGCAAGGCTAAACTTTGTAGACTCATGAAGCATGGCTGAGACACCAAAAGAGACTGGGCTGGGGGGAGCAGGAAGTCTGAGGAGGAAAAGTTCATTATCTCATTAAAAGGATAATGATTCTGCCTACTTCTGCCTTTCTAGGAGTTTGTCCCTTAAACATACCAGAAATCTGCCAAACTCTCAAGGAAAGAAACAATGCATGTCTTCTCCTAGATGCAGATTCCATTTTTACTGTTAACTATAGTACAACTAAAGAGTATTACTGATAAAGAAGCAACAATTATGTGATAGATATACTATAAAAGATTGATGATAACAATGGACTATTTCAAAGAAAGTTTTTAAAAGCCAATTTGTTATAGGCACAACTTAAAGAAACTTATCCTCACTAACTAGGTTGTTGTGAAGCACCATTATATGTCCATGCCACCAAAAACTTCTGTGTAATTTTTGCTTTGTATACGTGCAAACTTTATTTTTATATATTTTATTTTTAAGTTCACTTAAATTGTTTTTACTTGTTTATTTGAATAAGAGAGCTTATCTCATTACCATAACTGGAAACCAGTAGCATTTGCCATAAATAGAAGACAAGTGTAAAAATGAACAAAAGTGTAAAGAAAGCAAAGCAATGCTCTCAAAATCGAGTTAAATAGTCTGTGGCCTTGAGGCCTCCTTTTCCTCTCTTAAAGGTTTAATTAGAATGTTTTGGAAAAAATGATCACGATAAACTTGCAGCAAAGATCTGAAAAAGAATTCAGAAAGAAAAATATGTTCATTATATGATTTGGGGTAAAGTAGTGTCTATATCATCTGTGGATAATCTGAAATCATCTTGTATGCCACCAACAACTATGACAAAGCACAGGCATGGGTGAGCAATAAGACTAGTTTGTGCCTAGAGAGATGACCCAGTGATTAGAAGCCTTTACTATACCTGCAGAAGGCCCAAAGTCAGTTCCTATCATCCATATTGAGTGGTTTATAACTGAATGTAACTCCAATTCCAGAACATCCAATGCCCTCTTCTGGATTCTGCAGGCCATTATGCTCAGACATGAACACACACATACACACACACACACACACACACACACACACAAATCATGCACATAATTAAATTAATAAAAATAACATATATAATATAGAGTCAGGCACAGTGGCTCATGCATTTAGCCCCATCACTTGGGAGGCAGAAGAAGACAGATCTCTGTGAGTTTAAAGCCTGTTCCAGGGTCCCAACCAAGCCCATCACCTATTGTTTTATGTCTTATTTTTGAGGTCTGTTTGTCAACCTTCCCCAACTATAATAGTGAGTAATGTCTGTAATCTTAACAACCAAAAAATTAAAGTAAGAGGGCTGCTCGTGAGATTAAATCCAGCCTGCTACATTGCAGTTTGTAGTCTAAAAAATAAAATGGGAGAGATAATTGATAAGACTTAATACTTAATATAAAGATACAAACCCAGAAAACCACTCAAGCGCAAAAAGACTGAGCTCCTGCCTCCTCCTACCTTATATTCCTTTCTCTGTCCATCCATATCACTTCCTGTGTCAACCTTCCTAGTGCTGAGATTAAAGGCATGTGATCCCAAATAGTGGAAGCAGAGGCACAGGATCTCAAGTTCTGGAATTAAAAGTGTATGCCACCACTACCTGGCTTCTATAGCTAACTAGTGGCTGGCTTTGTCCTCTGATCTTCAGACAAACTTTGTTTGTTAGAGCATATACAAAGTATCTCTGCAACACTCATAACAACAGCTCTGTAGATACAGAAAAGTTGAAAGTGTGAGAGAAAAATGCCAATCAAGTCAGATAAAGGCAGGGATACATCATTTCCACCCTTAATGAAATGAAGAGGAAAGGAGCTGGTATGGGAATGAGGAGGGGAAGATTCCAACAAAAACTGGAAAGAAAGCTCAAGGAAGAAGGGGATTGATTTACAAGAAAAGATGAAAAGAATCTAAAATGTGACTTTGTTAAAAATCACTAAGCAGGGGTGTGATGACAGTTTACAAATGTTTTAGTCCTACACTAAAAAGAGGAGGAGGCATTTGTTAAATAGAAACAAGAAGAGATAATTAGACATTAAAAGGTTTTAATTGATCAAATTCTCATTCCATAGAATTCAACCTAAGCATTCCTGCTCTACAGTGTATCCTATATCTTATAATTACTGCCCAAAAGGATATGCTCTACTGAGTGTCTCCCTAAATGAACGGAACACGGGGCTCTAGCATTTCTCCCGAGTCCACAACATACTTCCTTACTCCTGGATGTGGTTCTTACTCTTCCATCTATTGTGGGACCCTCCACTCCTAGAGTGCAGAGCCTGAAGATGAAGGAGCATCTTAGAAGGGTCTATATTGGTGATTGAGACCTTTTCCAGTGAAACAAAAACTTCGGTTGCTAATGAATTTTTAAATCTCTCTCTCTCTCTCTCTCTCTCTCTCTCTCTCTCTCTCTCTCTCTCTCTCTCTCTCTCTTTCCCTTTCTCTCCCTCACATCCTTGCTTGCTTTCTTCCTCCCCCTTCTCGGTGTCCTTTCCCCTCTCCTCCCTTCTCCCTTTGTATCTTTCTCTCTTCTCCCCTCTCCCCAACCCCGACTCCTATGTGTATGAGCACATGCATATATGAGCATGTCATGCATGCACATGGAGACTGGTTACTCATTTTGAATGTTATTCCTTGCAATGATTAATTTTAATTATCAACTTTACACAATCTAGAATTACTTGGAAGGGAATCTCAATACAGAATTATCTAAGTTGATTTGACCTGTGTATATGGCTGGGGCAAAAATTCTGGATTGCATTAATTGCTATGGGAAGACCCAACCTGAAAGGGGAAAGCAGCATGACTTTCTGTTTTTTGAGTCCTCATCTTTACATAGAGAAAACAGTGAACTGAGTGTAAGCATGCATGAATTCATTTCTACTCTCTTGACTATGGGTATGACATGACTAACTGTTTTAAATTCTCTGCCATGGAGGAAATTAGAGCTTTGGCTAAGATAAACCCTTTCTCACCAAGATGCTTTTCATCCAGAAACTTTACCACAGCAACAAAAACGCAACTCGGACATTTCTTGATCACTTCTACATCTGATTTATTGAGTCAGGGTCTCTCACTGAACCTGGAGCTCAATAAATCTTCCAGATCATCTAAATAGTAAGCCACAGTGATCCTCCAATCTGTGTGTCCTCAGCACCAGCATTACAGGCCAGTACCCATACACTGGCTTTCTAAAATACGGATGCTGAAGATCAAACTTGGATCCTCATGTGTACATGGCGAACACTTTACCATTGACACATTCCATTAAATTACACCTTTTACAACCACCCCCAGCTTTAGATTTCAAGATATCACTGAATACACAAATCAAGTTGCTTCTGCATTAGGAGCTAGGAAATCAATGAACATCTTTCATATACAAAGCAACTTAATGTGTTGCTACTGGAGTGGAATACTAATCACTTTTTAAAAAAGCACTCTTAAGAAAGGTGCTTCACTAAGTAACAAATAGTAAAGATAAAATAGTGGCCAGAGGATACTCCCCACTCCTGACATCTTTAGCAGTAAAAGAACATCAATCTTTCTTGATTTGATGCTAAACTGTCACCTCCAAATCTCAAAAAGTTCCCTGACTTTAAAGTGTCTAAGAGATGTTGTAGTGATGGCTGAAACTACCCTCTTCTGCTTCCTAACACTTCAGAACCAAGTCTCCAAATGTCTTTAAGAACACTCTTTTGAAAGTTTGGCATCATGGTACAAAATTCTGTTTGCATATAACTCCAAATGGACCACCTATATTTTTCTCTGAGTTATCATATGGTTTTCAGTGGCTCACTCTGCCACCATGGACATGTGTGACTGTACAACATTTTTCAATCAACCAAACCTTTGCTGACTGAGAAAATTAAGAAATCTGGCATAAGTGCCCCCCCCCTTTTTTTAAGGTGGTACCTAGCCTGAACAAGAAAGAAATGCAGAATAAGGGCATAAAATACACCACTTGATGAATGGCCTAAAACATTACTAGGTTTCTTCCACCAATTGTTTTATAAAGTAGTACCATGCTATTCAAGGAATTTCCCATTACCAAAAAAGATTCTCTTTATTGTGTTTTAATTGAGTTTAATGTAGATCTTATTTGAATGTCTTCTTTGTACAATAGTGCTTCTGAGGTAGTTAAAGCAAAAGATTAAGTAAGTCTGTATGTAAACTGCTATAGTAGACCTATGCTCCTTCTCTTTGTTCTCTTTGACAACCTTCCTCTTTCTTGGGAATGGAACTCTTTCTTCTAATATAAAAACATAGATTTTCTGCCTATGGATTATATATATGCATATGTACATATATATATGAAAACAGTTTGCTAGAAAAAAGAGGAGCCTGGAAAAACCACCTATTTATATTATTATTATTTATTCTTGGAAAATTTGATACATGTATACAGTGTATTTTTGTAGTAATGGGTTTCTGACTTGGACATTCCAGCCTGGCCCCATGGTCTCGACCTGCTGACTCCACAGAAACACACAGATGCTTATATTAATTTTATGCTGATTGACCTTTGGCTCACACATATTGCTGACTAGCTCTTTCATCTTAACTCAACCTATTTTCTTTAATCTATTTAGCCATGTGGCTTAGTACCTTTCCTCAGAGCAGCATGGTTGTCTTCTTTCCTTTGCTTCTGCTGGTGTCTCTGCTGGTGTCACTCTGGTGTTTTTCTCTGTTCTTCCCGTTCCCAAAGTTTTCTTAATCTGGTAGCCCTGCCCATACTTCCTGCCTGCCTTTGGCCAATCAGCTTTTTATTAAACCATTAGGAGGGACAAATATTAACAATGAACCAGACCATATTGACACAGCATATTTTGATCATATTCTTCAGCCACCAACTCCTATAGGAACTCCCCAAACCATGTTCCCCTCTAAACTTCATATCATCAGTTACTTCAACCTACCAAGTACAACTAGAATCCCTCCATAAACTCTACATCAGCTTCTGCCTCCAGGTTCCTGCCCTGCTTGAGTTCCTGTCCTGATTTCCTTCAATGATGGACTACAACACGGAAGTGTAAACCAAATAAATCCTTTTCTCCCAAACTTACTTTTGGTCATTGTGTTTCATCAAATCAATAGTAACCCTAAGACAATCTCCAACCTAGCTTCATATTGGCTTTTTCTGGAAATTTTTCTCTCTATGAAAGGTACAGGTGCCAATTTTAAGTGACTGGAAGTTTCCAGGAGGAAATAAAACACTTCAGGCTACTGCAGGGCATAGGGTGAAGCTATGCCTCCACCTGCCTTCTTCTTGTTGATGACAGCGATCTTGTGACTCAGATATGTAGGCAGAGTTTTTGTTCCACCAGCCTGCTCCCAAATAACCAGACAGAGATTTATTATTAATTGTAAATGTTTGACTTTTAGCTTAGGCTTGTTATTAACTTGCTCTTACAACTTAAATTAATCCATATTTCTTATCAACACTCTAACTCTTTTCAGCATGGCATGTTCGTTTTTCTTCTCTCCAAATATCCTAGTGACTCCCAATGACTACACTTTCTTCCTCCCTGTTGTAAATGATTCCCAGGCCTGTTTTGGCCAGAAGTTACGACCTTGCCCCCAGTGGCTTTTATCCCTTAAAAAATGACTCCAAGGCTTATGTTAACTTTATGTTGTTTGGCCTATATCTCAAGCACATTGCTAGCTAGCTCTTTCATCTCAATTCAACTCATTTTCAGTAATGTACCTGGCCATGTGGCCATGGCCAGTACCTATATTCCTACATGCTGCTCCTTCGGCGGCTGGCAAGAGACTGACTGACTCCATCCTCCTTCTACCTGTCTCTATTCTGATTTTTCTACCCACTTCTATGGTGCTCTACACAGACCAAAACAGCTCTTTATTTACAGAATTGCATATAGAAAACAGTCCTACCAGATTTTTTGTCTAATTGGAAAGGAAGGTTTTGATTTTAATATAGAAAGACTATATATAACAGAATAGTTATCAAGTAAGAATTATAGTTATAATATTTAGCCTATTTGTATTAACAAAATTAAAGAAAATAATTTATTTATTTTATCTTTGTAAGTTTAAAGTTTTATATTTAATATATCTTTTAAAATAACTAAGAAAAACTATATTTACTCTATCTCTACTCTAATTTTTCTACCCACTTCTACAATACTCTACACAGACCAAACCAACTCTTTATTTACAAAATCACATATAAAAAACAGTCCTACCACACTTCCCAGTATTATCTCTGCCCCCAAAATCCTACCTAGCTATTAGCCACTCAGCTCTTTATTAACAGTAAGAGTAATATATCTTTACATTGTACAAAAAGATTATTCCACAGCATTTCCCCCTTTTTGTATAACTAAAAAAAGAAAAGATTTTAACTTCAACATAGTAAAATTATATATAACAAAAAAGTTAACAATTAAAAATTACAATTATAATATCCAGTCCATTTGTATTTGGCAAAATTAGAGAAAATACTTTATCTATCTTATTGTGATTCTAAAGATTTATACCTAATTTAACTTCTATCATATCTAAGGAAAACTTTAAGTCTAATTATTGAGTATTTAATGTCATCAAAGACCCCAAAGGGATATAATATTACCTAACAACATGGACATCTGGCTGCCTGAGCAGTCACCCAGAGTCCTTCTGTAATGTTGGGGCATCCATCTCTGGCCTACAGGCCTAGTATATCTGACAGACATTTCTGAGAAGCAGGGAATTTTGGAGGACTGTCCTACTGTGTCTTCACAAAATTTGGTGGACACTTTCTTTTGAGCCCTGCTGGTCCAGTTAGGACAGTATATTATCTAGTTGAGGCAAGGGAAGTATCTGTGTTCAGTAGCTATCTTTTGTCACAAAGAAAGCATGCTTCATATGGAGTTTCTTCAGTGTTCATCATCTTCTTGGAAGTAAATTGCTGCTGCCGGGAGCTGGTGTCTCACTATCATGAAAAGCCTTAGGATAGTAAATATATCAAATGCCATATTCTGTAGGTCTTTGAAGTGTTTTAAGACTATCTGTTAGTATATCTGTTTAACTTTGAAATCATACCAAATATGACTGCAAGTTTAGTTATTATAAATGAATATTAACCTGTATTTCTACGTTTTATACAAGTTGTATAAATAAGCACAATGCCCCAAACAAGAGTAGAAACACATACAGTATAACAGAAATAACTTTAAATTTGTATCAGTAAATCAAAATCCATATCCGTGTAAAAAACAAGATAATAAATAGTTGTGTTTGGATGAAAATATATTCAATTATCTACTTTTTATCATTTTATCACCTTTTTTTCCTTTTGAATTTGATTCTTTGGTTTAGCTTTTTTTTTTTTTTTTTTTTTTTTTTTGGCCATGACCAATAACAACTTCTAACCAATACACCTTAACTGACAACAGATATCCATAACCCATCATTTGGGAATGTAGAAGTTGTTTTCTCTAGACTGCTTTTTATTGTCTGGAGGCTCTGGCATCTTTGGGTGAACCCCTGAGAAAATTCAAGAAAATGATTTAAGTCTTGGCTGGAGTACTCTGTGAGATTGGACCATCTCAGCCAGCAACTTTGAAGTTGGTCTGGATGTATAACTCTGAAGAAGCTGTAAGAAGATGCTCTGCAATGATTGATCACCTCCCTGTCTGTAGCCATAACTTTTAGGGGGTATTTTTCTATCAAACCTGATCATCTTAAGCCTGAATAAATTTACAGCCTTTCCTTTTCTGTGGGAACAAAAGTACAACCTCTTCCCTAAAGCAATACATTTTTTTTCTTTTTTTACAGTCTATTTATTTATTATACATAGCATTCTGCCTGCATACCAGAGGAGGGCACCAGATCTCATTACAGGTGGTTTGTAACCCATCATGTGGTTGCTGAGAACGGAACTCAGTATACTTCTGGAAAAGCAGTCAGAACTCTTAACCACTGAGCCATATCTCCAGCCCCCAATCACATCTTTTAACTTTCATTTTGAAGTCAAGGCATTTTTTAAATACATAGATTGGTTTAACCCAGAAGTTTCCATAATCCAGTGTGTCTTAGCAGCTATTACTTTTATCAGCAATCAGAAAATTGAAAGACAATACAGTAACAGACAGGATCCAGACTCCTTATGTATTTTTTATCATTGTGTGGCTTTTTTCTTTATTACTTTATTACTTTTTAAGAACTTTTCTATTATTTTAAACTATTTTTCTATGATTGTCTATATCTTTTCTGCTTTCTTTCTCAAGCCTATGTATATTTATGCTCTATCTGTTACACCATCATAAGTGTACTACACGAGAAACACAGAAAAACATGTTTGTATGTTTTCAAGATGCCAGAACTTATTGAATAAAAATGAATTCACGAAGTTTAGTGGTTTCAAGGACAGCAATTTTTTATACAATCTACCTACCTGGTTACCTGGCTGAGGTGAATGTAAGTTCTAATCTTAATCACCAGTGTTAACTCATATTACACAGCAAACAGTGAATGTGTGTGGAGCAGGAGTATGGGTTGCCAGATAAATATCACTTAAAGAGGCTACAACAGAGGTCATGATGTTTCAGAAGTGCCCTGAGAATCTGCATTGATAAGATAATGAAAAAGACTAATGCTTGGAAAGAGCTGCTGCTAGAATCTGGATGTAGAAGTAGAGCTGTTCCAGGTGTAAGGTAAAAGGTCAGACTTGGTCCAAGAACAGGAAACAGGTAAGGAACAGTACATAATGTCCTGGGTCCAAGTAGACAAACTAACAGACAGACAAGCAGTCAAGTAGGCTGTAAGGGGACTGAGCCAAGCCAAACAGGAAAATTATGTAGTTTGCTTACATACACACACACACACACACACACACACACACACACACACACACACATCAGGAATCAAGTGATAGATTGGTGTTGGGTCATGCCATCACAATGATAGATGTCCATCACATTACAGTGTCCAAGTGAAGAACTTATACTCTTTTCATGTTTTATAATGTTTGATAAGTTCTTAGACCTGGTTTCTATGGTTGATTTCAACAAACCCATGTTTATTTAATAAATTCATGGAGTTGTTCCCATACTACTCCCAGGAATAAGTCATTTATCAGTGATGCATGGGTGGAGCCTGACATATGGTACAGGTCTTATGTCCATTTAATACTTCAGTCATCCATTCACCTTCAAAATGGACTCAAAAGCTTCTAATAAAATGGAACCTGGAAAAACAATTTTATATGATTTGAAGTAACTCAGTGTAGAACATGACATGAACTTCCAACATACATGTAGTTCTACATACAATTTCATGTATCATATCTCATTATAATCTAAAATTTCCACCCAAGACTGTGTATTTTCATATTATAATGAACCATAAGTCACCTTCAGACTCTGGAGTGCCTCTGCACCTGCTGTCAGTGACTCTGGCCAGTTCTAATCTGTTTGCCAACAGGTTTTTTTTTTCCCCTCACATAATAATTTTCCAGTCATTGTATAAAGCCTCTAGAACTCACTCTCTGGCTCATTCTTCTGCCACATGATTCCTATTTCTGTGGTCCCAGTGATTATTCCAGAGATGAGCACAGTATCCAATTCCTGATATCCAAAGGACTTTTGAAATTGCTATATATAAATCCAGTTTTTGAAATTGCTATGTATAAATGCAGTTTTCTAAGTGCATGTTCAAGCTACTTTTACTTAAAAATTAATGAAAACTTTAAAAAGTGACTCTTCTCTTTGGTTACAAAGCAACTTAAAAGAGGATAAAATTTCTATCATCATTTTCTGTCTGTGCTTTAGCTAAAGGCCCAGAGATAAATCAATGTCATTAACCTTTCTTCTTAGGTCACCTTGAATTCTAAAAAGAGCCAAACATAGCAGGACAAATGCTGTGCTAGTTAGTTTTTGTCAACTTGACACAAACTAGAGTCACCTGGGAAGAGGAATTAAGGAATTGCTTCTAGCAGAGTGGGCCATGGGCAAATCTGTGAGGCATTATCTTGATTGATGACTGATAGAGGAGCACTATAGTCAGTATCCCACGGAGCTGGTCTTCTATGTCATATAAGAAAGCTGGCTGAATAAAAGCATGTAAACAAGTCTGTAAAGCAGTTTCCTTTAATGGTCCCTGGCTGTGTTCCTTTAATGATGAACTGTGATCTGAACATGTACTCCAAATCAACCATTTCTTTCTTGTCTTAATTACTTTTCTGTTTCTGTGACAAAATACCATGGCTAAGGCAATGCATTAAAACATGCTTAGCTGGGACTGTGGTTTCAGAGAGTTAGTCTATGCTGGAAAAGTGAAAGCATAGTGGAAGAGGGCTAGAGTAGAAGCTGGGAGCTCATATATTAATCCACAAGTAGAAGAGGGAGCAAAAAGAGACTGAGAATAGTCCAAGTCTTTGGAAACCTCAAAGACCTCTCCCAGTGACACACCTTCTCCAATGAGGCCCCACCTCCTACTCCTTCCCAAATAGTTCCACTAACTAAGGATCAAATATTGAAACACATGAGCCTATAGAGGCTATTTTCATTCAAACCATTCCATTCCATTCTGTGTTACTAACTTCTATATTAGTTATGATTCTATTGTTGTGATAAAATATCATAACCAAAACAATTCATAAAGTCTTCGATTTGGCTTATAGCCTCATAGATTTAGAGTTTGTACTGGCTGAGCAAAGATGTGGCAGCAGGAGTATCTGAGACCTTGCACCTTAATCCAAAAGCAAAAGGTTAGAAAGAAAGTACACTGGGAATGACTAGAGTCTTTATAACACCTCACCTCACCCCCTCCAGGACTCACCTCCTCTGACATGGCCAGGCCTCCTAATTTTTCTCAAATAGTTTTATCTACTGGAGACCAAGTATTCAAATATATGAGCCTATGTGGAACATTTTTATGCAAATCACCACATTTCCATAGTGGCTTTGGTCATGGTGTTTGGCAAAGCAACAGTAAGCAAACTAGAGCAGATACCCACTACTAGATAAGGGCAATTATCCAAAAGAATAGGTAAGGATGGGTTGTACGGCAGAAGCAATCATGTCAATACAAATTGGTTCCCTAATAAAAATAAAGCAATTAAAAATTAACAATTTATGGAACTGAGAGCTGCAGAGATGCCTCAGTGTTTAAGAGTAATCATTGTTCTTGCACAGGACCAAGGTGCAAGTCTCATCACTCATATGATGGTTCTCAACTGTCTGTAACTCTAGTTCTAGGAGATCAGATGCCCTCTTCTATTCTCTGAGAGTCCCAGGCACATACATGAGGGCCAGACATTCATGCAAGCAAATCACCCATAAATATATAAATTTTTAAATTAAAAAAGAACAATTTATGATACCACCTTGCAGGACTACCCTGCTGATCAATAAGACAATGATGGACTAATGATATATAAAAGGACATCTTAACCAAGACTTCTTAATTATTCATATTGCTTGTCTTCTGGTGTCACCTAAACCACATTTTGGTATCCAGTAGATTTACTTCCCAATGTGTCAAAATTGAATAAATTTCTTTTCTCTGTTTCTCACTGCTATTTTCCTTTTTAATTGGTATATTGGGGATATGTGGTCAAATTTAAATTGTTGGCACTACTGGAGTCTATGCTTTTACCCTAAAAATTTGAGTTACTGGGAGACTGATGGCCATTTTGTTATTCTTATTTCCATATGGATAGATACTACATAAAAATCAAAAAAGTAGAAGTGACAATTACATTGTACATCTAATAAAAATGGTCAAGAATATCAGAGGAAAGAGTTACCTACAGCCAAGCCATGAAGGTCAGGAAGAGGTGACCCATACCTTTAATCCCATCACTTAGGAGGCAGACATCCATCTGGATCTCTGTGTTTCAAGGTCTAACAGCCAGGCAGTGGTAACACCCACCTTTAATCCTAGTACTAGGAAAGTTAATCCAGAAATTGAAATAGCGGGGAGGGGAAAGAAATATAAGGAAGAGAAGGTAGAAGTTCTTCCCTTTACCTGTGCACCCAGTCAGTCTGAGAACTCCTGGAGATAGGACCTACCCCATTATGCCTGTGAAGTTGGCTAGGTGAGAATTGGCTGTGGCTTATTCCCTGTCTCTCTGATATTTCAGCTTTTCCCCACTATCTGGCTCAGGGTTTTATTATATACTAAATAGAATTTGTGAAATAAGTAGAAGTAACAAGTAGAGAGAAAACTGGAGGTCCTCAATTTAGCTGGATCTGAAGCTAATAAAACCACAGGTACATTTATCAGTATAATCACTTTTTTTCTTGCTGTAATTTGCTTGCATTGGAATTCTGATATAATCAAAATATTTCCAAATAATGTATTACCACATATGTTGAGAAAAAAACAAAAATATAGAAGTATAGTTTACCCTATAGAAAGTATTTCTTTTTCATAAACTGAGAGGAAGATTAAATCTTGAAAACTAAATTATAATATATCAAAAATAAGGCATTATTAAAAAATCTTTTTTGAAGGGAGGAATTTCTGATAATAAGTTTATTTATTTTAAGGCAAGTTGTTAAAACCAAAATGGAAAATCACAGGTAACTCAACAGTGATCAGGTAAAAAAAGCTATTGGGCTGGCTTTCATGATTCCAAAACAGGCTACCAATTTTAGTGATTTTGTTAATTTCTGGATTAAATTTTTACCCTTGTCAGCTTAGACACTTTAACTGGTGCTGTAAGATATGATCTGCCCCTCAGGAAAGGATTCCTACTAAGCAAGCTCAGAAACACTAAAATAAAGAACAAAATACCAATTGATTAGTGGATAAGGATAAAGACAATCATCCATTGGACCAGAACCCTTACCTTGGCTTAAGCAACTGAGACCTCAAAGCTTGCTACCACTGACACACTCCTCCAACAAGGCCACACCTACTTCAAAAGGCCACACCTACTAATAGTGCTACTGCCTATGACTAAGAATTCAAACACATGAATCAGTAGAGGCAATTCTATTTTTATCATCATGGCTAGCATACCTACTATAATGATTAGTCTCAATCTTCAGCTATAGAAGATCTAGAATTACCTAGGAAATGAGCCTGTAGTGATTTAAATGAGAATGGTATCCTAAATGAGAATGGTATCCATAGGCTCATATATTGGAATACATTTGTTCCCTAGGTGATGGACCATTTTAGAGGATTAGAATGTGTGACCTTGTTAGTGGGGGGATGTCGCTTGGAGTAGGCATTAAGATTTCAGAAACCCAGTCCAGCTCCTCTCTACATGTATCTGTGGATCAGGATGTAAGCTCTCAGCTACTGAGAGTTCTCAGCACAATGCCTGCCTTAAACCATGCTCCCCACCCTCATGATCATTGACTAAACTTCTGAAACTGTAAGCAAGTCCCCAATTAAATGTTTTTCTCTCTAACCGTTGCCTTGCTCATGGTGTCTCTTCAAAGTAATAGAAACTCTAACTAAAGCAGAAGTTAGTACCAGGAACTGGGATATTGCTGTGAACAGGCCTTACCATGTTTTTGTATTGGAGGAATGTGCACTTTATGACTTTGGACTAGAAAAAATGTTTGGACCTTGCAAATGAGAATTAATGGGCTATCTTAGCAGGAGCATGGGAGACAGTAGTGCTGAAAGAAATATGAACTGTGGAGGCCCAGCTCTAAGGGTTTCAGAGGTGAATAATATTAGCAATCATTCATGTAATAATTGGCAAAGAATGTGGCTGCTTATTACTCTTGTCTAAAAAAAGAAAAGAATATCTGCCAGAGGCTAAATTGGGGGAGTTTTGGGATTTATATCATTGGTAGAGGAAATCCCAAACAAATCTAGTATTGATGGTGTCATGTGATTACTAGTGATCACTCTTATGTGACATACAATGAAAAAGACCAAGTGGGGCCAAAAGAAATACAAACTGCACAGTTTGAGGAGAAAAAGAGAACCATGAGCTATAATGTTGGAGCCAAGTCCTGTGCTCACACAGATGAAAAGTTTAAAGAAATGTCTGATGTCTTAAATGGAATAAAGGTAGTGGCATCCTCAGGTCAAGACCCTAGATAGCAAATTCTGCAACCTGTGAAAGGAAAGGCCCCAAGGGATTACCTTGACCTAAAAAAACAATAACAATAACAACAATGGAAATCTCATGCAAATGTAATTCAAGACAGGTGCTCAATCTATCTGAAGTAGGTAGCTAGCAGAACATGACATCTTCAGACACATGGCTCTGGTTTTATGATCAAGTTGGATATGGGTATATAGGGGTTATTGAATCTTCCTCAATGGTTAAGGGAAGCTACTAAGGCAGAGGAATTCTTGCATGAAAGCCCACAGAGGCCACTGTGTGAATCTGTGAATATGAAGATCGGGTTGTGTTGGAGATCCTCAAATCTTGAATGTCAGAGCTGTGAAATACCTGCTCACAGAAGAGTTGCAGACAGGGCATGGAGTCAGGCTGAGAGAAAATAAGAAGTGTGTTACAGTCAACAAAGCTGGAAGGAGTTGGAGATCTGAAAAGTCATCTGTTAAGTCCTTTGACACTGGGCATAGAAATACAAAATATGGGATTTGCCCTGTTGGGTTTCATTCTTGTTCTGATTCAGTATTGCCTTACTATACCCCTTCTCCTCCCCTTTATACCCTGTGCAGCTGTATACTGGAAATATTTGATCTGCTTTCTCAATTGAGGTTCCCTCTTTCGAAGTGATCCTAGCTTGTGTCAATTTGCCAAAAAAAAATGAAAAAACTAGTCCATCTATGAGTGTGTAAATCCACTATCTTATAACCAAAATACCTTTGGAAAGTATTGCTAGAGTAGAAAAACTCCAGGTCAAGAGAATAGAATCTCTGGCCTCAGTGGAGGCCTAATATAGTAGCTGGCCTGGATCAGTCAGTTTGTCTGTGGGCCATCCCTACAAAGACAGGCTCATGAGCTGAACAGTGATGTTGAACACCTTTAATTCCAGCACTCCGGAGGTAGAGACAGGCAAATATCCGAGTTCAAGACCAGTCTCGTTTCTACATAGCTTGTTCCAGGACTCTTAGAGCTATGTAGAGACACCCTATCTCAAACATATATACATAAAACAAAATGAATTATAGCACAAATCTAGTTGTTATTAAATGAAAACTCAGAGCTAGGTACTGGGGGGAAAGCTGGAATATCAGAGAGAGGAAACAGACCACAGTCAAATCTCACCCAGCCAAGCTATCTTCCAGCTTCCTCAGCCTGGCTCCTTGTTATTTTTACAAAATAACCCCTGTCTTCATATGTCTGTCTTAAATAACTTCTTTTCCCAGTTGTTTCACTTCTGAGTCCAACTCTGTAGCATATTCCTAAATTAAGATTAAAAGTGTGAGCTACTGCTGTTTAGTAGATAGGCCTTGAACTCACAGAAACACAGAAAGATCTCTGTCTCTGGAGTTATGGGATTAAAGGTGTAGGTCACCACTCCTGGTTTTCCCACCATGCTGGGATTAAAGGCGTGAGTTACCACTCTCTGACCCTTTTGGATTGACTATGGGTAGGTCTGTTCTCTGATATTCCAGACTGGTTTTATTAAATATATAATAAAGCATCACAATGAATAGTATGCTAGTGTGGAAGCTTGTGAACAAAAATGTAATAATTTTTCTTTTTAGTCTTTCTAATTCTTGTACTAACATTTTGAGACCTCCCCACAACTTCAAACATTTTTGGAATTCTTTATCTTTCTCTAAAACTTCCCTACTATGTTGGCTAGTTTTATGTCAACTTGACACAAGCTAGAGTCATTTTTGGAAGAGAGAACCTCCATTGAGAAAATGTCTCCACAACATTGGTCTGTGGACAAGCCTGTGTTGCATTTACTTGTTTGATGATCAGTATGCAAATGCCCATCTCATAGAAGGTGGTCCTGTAATAGGACAGGCTGAGAGGGTGGTGGAAATTGGCTAAAACCAGTAGCCAAGGCAAGCATGTAACATGCTTCCTTGTGAGTCAACCTGGAATCTGCCTGAGGGCCTAACTCCTGATCCTGTCCAGCCAATAAGAAGCCAATAAGAAGTGCTCAGGAAGTCATTGGATTAAGATACAGCCTGGGTATTGGGAGGAGGGTACATAAGGCTCTCTTCATTGCTGAATAAGGGAGTCTGCCATTTGCTTTTCATCTGATACCCAATGTCTGAACCACACCTTTTCACCTCTCCCCCAAGGAAGCTCTTAGGTTCCTGGACAACAGCAAAATGGCGCCATCACTGGGAAGGTAGCTCTGGGTGCTATTCTTATAGCAAGATGAGTGAGTCATGAAGAGCAAGCTAGTAAGGACTCTTCCATGGCCTCTACTTCAGTCTCTGCCTCCAGACTCCTGCTTTTAGTTTCTGCCTAAATTTCTTGATGGTAAGGAACAAGCCAGTAAATAGCATTTCTCCATGGATTTTGTATCATTTTCTGCACCCATGTTCCTTCTCTCTTTGAGTTCTTGTCCTGACTGTGATGTAGAACCGAAATAAATTGAAATAAACCCTTTCATTTCTGAGTTGCCTTTGGTCACAGTGTTTATGACAAAAATAGAAGCTTTAACTGAAACACCTCTCTCCCATGTGACTTCTTGTTGTACACATGTCTGACCCTGATAATTTAAAATGACATGACTTTTCCTTCCCCTCCTCCACTCTCCTCCACAGAGCAGGTGCTTAAGTTTTACAGTTTTCCTGCTCTAGAGTTTTTCTTTTAAACTCTAATAAAATTGTTCATTTGATACCTTTCTAAAATTATTTTATTAATGAGACAAAGAGCCTCAAAGGTTCTCCTGTACAAGTTCTTCTTCAAATGAGGGTGGTTAAAGTATAAGCTTCATTATCTCTATGGTAAATGTTCTTCCTCGAAGCACTATCATTTGTGTCTAGGATAGAAATAATAAATATACATTAGTTGCCTACAATCATTTTCTATTACACATGTTTTTGCAAGGTTAGAAGCTGAGATTTGAGGACTCATTCCTCCAGACAGCTCTAAGCAAGACTTCTATACCATCTCAAAGGTTTTACAGTCTGACTCTTATAGAAACAATATGTGTTCCCAGTGAGAAATCACCACGCTACACATTCAGGAACAAAGGAAAACCTCTATAATATCACTTGGCCATCTCTGGATAATACTCCAAGAGGAGCTGGCCTCAAATAGAAGATTTTATTAACTTACATATAACCTTAGGCTTATTCCTTCCACATATGATGTCACCCTTCATTTTCTTCTATGTCCTGGCCCCTGGTTACACTGTGAATAATTTAAACAGACAAGCAACTACAACTGTTGCCACTTGGGCAGATGATATATTTACACATCAAAAATGCTGCCAGAATTATCTAAGTCACAAGTATTGTTATTTTTGAATAGTTCTTACCTATGTTTATCTTATCCACCTAGTAAATGTATGTTTCTCCAGATAAGAGCACAGAGGACAAAATGGCAGACCAATATTTAATGGTGGTTATGACCCTACAACAACTCCCCCTAGAAGAATATTCTGTGACATAGGAATGGGCCTAATAAGCTAGTTAGTAAGTTAGAGTTATCTCTTTTTATTATAAGAGTTAAGCCTAATTGGAGGTCAATCTTGGCAAATAAACATTAAATGAATCTTCTTTCAGAAATCCTAAACTTCAATTATGGTCCAGAATTTTTTTTCTCACATTTTCTAACAAATTTGGTTTGTGCACTACTTATCTTAGTCATGCTAGAAGCAACACTCCTTTAGCTAAATTCTTTTACTTCAAGTTTCTCCTGAAATGTGACTACACAGAGGGAACAATTCTATCACTATCTTCACTTCTGACACCAAGTTCAAGTTCAAGGGGTTCATAAAACCATCATTAGTGTACATGAGCTACAATAAGGGTACATGGAGTTCAGTAACTGCTATTATACATATAGTTTTCCAGAGAAAACTGTACAGATCCAAAGAGACACAAAGTCAACATTATGGAAGTATTCCAAGCACACATCTCATTTCTCAAAACAAAAGACCCTCTAAAGAAAATATATTATAATATGCCCCGAGGATAACCAACCATGGAAAGTTACCTTTGGTTAAGGATCCAGAGCTTTGATGGGAGTTTCATCATATACATATAAGCTATTGATTAATTTCTCCATTTGGTTGTACTCAATTTGTAGTAGCATCACTCTCTTTCTAGAGATTAGGCTCATACATATTGTAATATGTCCATCAAGGACTATTTCATTAGGTTTAACTATCAGGTATCATCTCAGAGATCTACTACAAATAACAGTCACTCCTATCATGTAACTAATTGAAATATACCTTCCTGAAAGGTAGCTGAAAATATTTCAGAATAATGAGGCCCTCACTGAAATTATAAAAACAATAGTTTTTAGGATGTCTCAGTTAGGGTTAATATTTCTGTGATGAAACACCATGACCAAAGCCCTTGGAAAGGAAAGGGCTTATTTGGCTTATACTTCCACAGCACTGTTTAGCATTGGCTGAAGTCAGGACAAGAATTGAAACAGGGCAGGAACTGATGCAGAGGTCATGGAGAGGTGCTGCCTACTGGATTGCTATACCTGCTTTCTTAAAGAATTCAGGACCAGTAGTCTTGGGATGGCACCACTCACAATGAGCTGAGCCCTCCCACATCAATCACTAATTAAGAAAATATCCTACAGCTGGAAAATTTGAAAGCATGTTCTCAGTTGAGGCTCCTTCCTTTCAAGTAACTGTAGCTTGTGTCAAGTTGATATAAAACTATGCAGTATATAGGACATAGGAGACTCTTGAATGAAGTTGCTTGCAAAGTTGTACCAGAAACTCCAGTAACTTGGTGCTATCATAGCCTCCAGGTCTTGAAGCTTTGTAATTCATCTCCCATTTCTTTGATGGTATTAGAATTGGAATCATCAGCTTTGCTGTTCTTGAGCATTTAAATTCCCATGTGAAAAGATGAAGATGTTTGGGCTTTGTTCTAAGTTTTATCTCTAGATCTGGCTTTCCAAGCATTCAAAATGAAAACGGACAGAAAGATTTTATCCCTTTAATAAAATAATGGACTTTGTCTTTTCAGAAGCCTCTTCATAGTGAACCCTAATGTAGCTGTTTCCCTCTGCAGGACATTGACACCTCTGCCATGCTGCCTGCCTGCTTAATTTTTCTTTAACTTTGTCTACTTTTTCTGATACTGACCAAAGGCATTCCCTGGCACTGTGAGCTTTGTCACTCTTAAGTCCTTTTCCCATTTGACTTTTACTCATCACACTCTTTCTATTCTGTATCTCCTTCCCTCTAGCAGTTGCCAAGATTAACAGAGCTTACTTGCCTGTTGTCTTTTTCATTTTGCCTCTAATTAAAAATTTATGCTTCATTTCCAAATAATTATAAATTCACATAACAAGACTGAGAACCATAAAGGGAACCCCAATTTTCTTGAGTATTTGTGAGTCATCATTCATGACGGCATGGGCATTTTGATGTTGAATATGCCAGAGTATTTGTAAGTCTGTACATAAGCTCAGAAAATTCACTAGTTCACCAACCTAGATTGGGATGGAATTGTTTCTTTTACTGTCTAGAATGAGGAGATATTTATTCACATCTTCCATAGGACAAGTCAAGAAACAGTACCTATGATTTAAAAAATTCCAAAAATCTATATGTCACCTCCTAGAAATCAGAAGGCAAATACATGTTTGGCAATGAAAAATTCTTTACTATAAATTATAAAGTATTAGTGGTATAACTTAGCTTAATGGTATGAGCTTGTAAGTTCATACATTCAGGAGAATAAGTTAGTATAGCATCACTTGATTTAAGGAATTCCAGGCTATAATATAATAGACAGTGTAATGAAGCCCTATCTAAATATGTTGGGTGTAGTTTTTATCACATTATTCAAGGAACAGAAGAGAGCAGATCTCTGCAGTTCAAAGCCAGTCACATTTACATAGTCAGACCCTTTCTCAAAAGAAAACAAACAAACAAACCTGTCTATAAATTGTGTATCTGTGTGTGTGCACATGTGCATGTGAAGATATGGTGGATGAATATGAATAACTAATGTACTCTGCACTTGTTACTATACTACTGATTTTGCTTTATAGTAAAAATATCTATGTGTTTTTATAGGTCATCATAGTTGTCCAACTCTGTTTTTCTTGTGGGCTTATAAATTCTTCATCTTTATCATAGTTGCCAGAATGGAGGAGATTATTTTGTCAATACAATTTGGGCCATCTTTACAAAATGTGACAATTTATAACTGTATCAAATGTCAAAAGTCTATTGAATTGCTTTTATTTTCATATTAACTTTTACAAATAATAGCAGCACATTAAAAGTAAATTTAAGCAAAGGAATGAATTGATTCTGTCAGTATTTTGTGCATGGAAGAACTTGCCAGCACACTGCCAAGGAGCCATATTAGATTTACTAAGGAACTGGTCAGGGCAAGGGAAAGAGAGACTGGGACCATAGAGGAAGAAAAAAGAAAGAGTCTCCCAAATGAGACCCTGCAGGCAGGGGTGTGGCCACAACAACCTAACCAGCCACACCTTGTTGATATATAAAAAAACACAGGTTTTGTGTGTCTGTATGTGGATGCCAGTAATCAAACTTGGGTTCTTTGGAGGAACAGTCAGTGCCTTTAACCTCTGAGCTATCTCACCAGCTCTCTCAGAGCAGGTTAAAATGGCTCTTTTGTTCTGCCGTCACAGCAGTGGCGAGAGCGGTTGTACCTTGGATTGAGGCAACTGTGCAGAGAGGAAGAGAAAAGAGAGAGTCTCCCACGTGATTGGGGCTTTTAAAGGTAGACACACGTCTTAAAGATAAATGTCAGAGGATCTTCAGAGCCCCTGCAGGAAGGGGCATGGCCACAACCACCTAATAGATTCACTGTATAACTGGGAAATCTTGAGAAGTGTTTTTTACTATCATACCAAGATTAAGATGGTCAGAAAAATACTATTGAGACTCAGTTTCTCCAAATTACTAGGATGTGCTTTTCTCTGGGGAAAGAGACACAGATGGTCATCTGAAGCTTTAATAATTGACAGTCTCACAATTTATCAGAATATAAAAGAAAATTCCCAAATACTAATACCCCCAACAAAACTTTCTCAATCACAAGTCTGATGAAGTACCTGACCTAGTCACCTTGACTTTCATCTATCCAGTCCATTGAGATGAAGTTTCCCAAATCCAAACATCTTAAAATAACAAAAGCTAAAAGCAGTGTTAAACGGTAGTTACTCAAAGAGAAATGGGAAATTATTTTTAATCAAAAAGATGAAAGAAGCTGGAGAGAAATTACTCAACATTTAGAGCACTTGCTACTTTACAGAGAACAGGGTTAAGTTCTCAGCACACATGTAACAGCTCACCACCATCTACGTGTCAGTCCTGCTTGAGAGCATCCAACATCTTCTTCTGGCATCTGTGGGTACGAGGTATGCACATGGCACACATGAACACACACTCAGGCAAAACACAACTTATATTAGACAGGGTCCCTCTAAAGCAGTGGTTCTTAAACTATAGACTGTGACCCTTTCACAGTGATTGCTTAAGATCATTGGAAAGCACAGATATTTACTTTACAATTCATAAGATTAGCACAATTACAGTCATGAAGTAGCAGTAAAATAATTTTATCATTGGGTGTCACCATTACAAAAAGAACTCTAATAAAGGGTCACAGCATTAGGAAGGTTGAGAACCACAGTTCTAAAGGAACAGAAATATATTCAGCCTTGTAGGACATGGTCTGAGTAGCCCAACAATATCTGTCTCATGGCAAATTTGCTGAGAATCTAGTAGTTGTTTAGTGTACAAGGATCTAGTGCTGGACTCCTGAAATATTCCTAGAGAGCTGCTAGTCTACATTCCATGCTGGAATCCTGAAGATATTGGTTGTAATATCAGTAAGGGAATGTTTCAGCAACAGGGTGGATGAACTCACCAGCATAAATAAGGGCAGGCAGGCAAAAAGCAAAATTTTCTTCTTCCTTGTTCTTTTAGGGATGCTGCCATCACAAAGTGGGGCCTGGATGTAAGATGAATCTTTCTGCTTTGAATAATCTAGAAAAACCCCTCAGAGGAATGCCCAACTACTTGGGTTTCTAGATAGAGTAAAGCTGACAAACAAGACTGGCCATTATAAACATTTAATATAATTTAATTTTAAAAATAAAAAGATAATGTATTCTGGGCATAGACACAAAAATGCCCCATTAGCAACCCCATTATCAAATGGTTATCTAGACATAGTGATTTCAGTATAAATTTATTTTCATATGTTGGCCAATTTTCCTGGCTATAATGTACATATATATGATGTCATTTTAATGATACAGCTTTGAATATTTATCTCTATGCTTCTGTAAAACCACTAATATAGTTACTATATAAAATATTTTAATTATACCAAAAAAATCCCTCTTAAAGACCATTATTACTTCTACCCAACCCAGACAACATTTGACATGTTTTCTGAAAATGTGGATTGGTCTGTATTTTATAGACTTCAAAATAAGTGAAAAAAATGAAATATATTTTGTTGATTCAAGAAACACAGTTCTATTCTTAAGGCAGACAAGACATCATTTATTCTGGAGCCAAATATGAGTGAACATGTCTCAGGAACACAGATATAGGTTACTCCAAAGTCCATGTTTCAATGTAACAACACTTTCAGGAAGTGTCTTTAGTAATAAAACAAAAGAAAACATTAATCAAGACGTTTGTCTTAATTTTAGTCAAATTATGGTGCTAGAGTGGGAATAAGACAAGACACTTGAAATCATCCTTAGATTTTTGGTTGTTAGAAGCTATAGATTTGCTAAGTTAATAGAGCCCAAAAAATTTAGTAGATAGTCATAGGATGTTAGGTTATACACAGGGATGAGTGAAATGGCTTTATCTTATGGCTCTGTTCCTACAACTTCACAACTTGTCCACAATCAATGAAGTTAATCAGTTAGACTTGTAAAAAGTTCAGTGTAATGTGCAACTTCTTCCTAGGACCATTTACTCACATAGTTTTAATGGTGGTGTGATGGTTTGAATGAAAATGGCACCCATAGGTCACTACGTTTGAATACTTTGTCCTGGTTAGTGGAAATATTCAGGAAGGATTGTTGGAATGAGTGTTGCCTTGTTGAATGAAGTATGTCACTAGGGGTAGGCTTTGAGGTTTCAAAAGCTTACTCTAGGCCCAGTCTCCCTCTATCTCTCAGACTGCAGTTTTTAGAAGGAGCTCTCAGCTACCACTCTAATACCATGCCTGCCTTCCTGTTGCCATGTTCCAGCCATTACAATCATGAACTCACCATGAACTGAAACTCTAAACAAGCCCCCAATTAAATGTCTTTTTCCATAAGTTGCCTTGATCATTGTGTCTCCTCACAACAATAGAACAGCAACTAAGATAATTCTTTCATCAGCATGCTTTGAAGACTCACTTATATTATTACAGATGTCAGTAGCTAAATCTCTTATGATTGATCAGTATAACATAGTGCAGATGTGCTGAAATTTGCTCAACAATTCCCAAGTTAACATGTACTTAAGTTGTATTTTGCTTGTAACTACAATTAATAAATCTATTATGCATATTTGTACAGAAGTCTTAATATAAACATGTTTTTGGGATTTTGGTTTTTTATTTCTCTGGGTAAATTACATATGGTAGATAAAGTTTCTACTTTAAAGAGACTAATAAATTGTCAAATACCTGGGCAATTTTTTATTCTCACCAGCAGTGTGTACAAATTCTAGTCATTTTTACATTCTCTACTATATTTAGTACTATAATTTTAATTTTTAATCTTTTTATTGGATATATAATCATTTTTATTGTCATTTTAATTTAGGTTTTTAGTAACTCAGGATGCTGACTACCTTTTCATGTATTTTTGGACACTGTCATATATTCTTTTGTAAGTTGTCTTTTCAAATATTTTACTCATTTTATACTGAGATGTCTTATTAACTTGGAATATTTATACATATATTCTAATATATGTGTGTATTACATAAATATTTTCTAGTATATATATATTATATGCATACATATAATATATAATTATATGTATAAACTAGCATATATAATATATAATGTATATATCTATATATCTATACATATGCATATTCTGAAAGTAGCCATTTGTCTGATAAAAGTTCCATGAACATTTTCTTACTCTGTGGCTTACTTTTTCATTTCTAAACAATGACTTTGAAGGAGTGATGCTTTTTAAGTTTTAGCCTGGTCCAATTTATCTTTTTTTAAATGGTTTATGCTTTTCTTTGTTGTCTGAACCTTTTGTCAACTTCAAGGTCTTACTTATATTTTCTTCTAGAATCTGTGCACTTTTAACTTATAGTTATGACTATGTTTTGGTTTTATTTTTTGTATGACATTAGTAAAAGTAAAGTTATGGTTTGGCTTTATTGGTTTTACTGATAAGCAGTTGTTTTAGCACAATCTGTTGAAAATAATTTCCTTCTCACCTTTGTTACAAATCAATAGGCCATATATAACTGAGTCTATTTCTGGATGCTTTCTAGTCTCTCTCTATAAAATTTACTATAGTTTTAAAAATCTTGAAATAAGGTGATATAACTCATCCAGATTTGTTCCTTTTCATAACTTTGGCCCTTCTAAGCCACTTGTATCTTTATATAATTTTTAAAATTAACTTTTTTGAGATGGAGTGTTAAGGCTATGCAGCTCAATATGACTTTGAACTGTAAGGGCCCATCCCAAGTTCTGAGATTATAAACATGTGCTTTATTATGCCCAGTGCTGTGACTCAAACTCAGGACAATATTGTGTTTGTGTATTAGTTGCTTTTTTGTTGTTATTGTTGTTATGACAAAGCACCATGATCAAGGCAACTGATAAAATGAAGAGCTTGAGCCTATGGTTCCAGAGGAATAAGACTCCATTGCCATTGTCTTAGGGTTACTATTGATGTGATGAAACACCATAACCAAAAACAAATTAGGGGTGAAAGGGTTTATTTAGCTTATACTTCCACATCATTGTTCATTATTGAAGAACAAAAATTGTTCAGGATAGTAACTCAAAGGGGAAAGGAACCTGGAAGCAAGAACTGATGCAGAAGTCATTGAGGAGTTCTTCTTACTGGCTTGCTACCCATGGCTCACTCAGCCTGCTTTCTTATAGAACCCAGAACCACCAGTCCATGGCTTGCTCAACTCACAATGAGCTGGGCCCTCCAACATCAATCACTAATTAAGAAAATTCCCCTATAGTCCAGAATTATGGAGGCATTTTCTCAGTTAAGGCTTTTACTTTTCCAATGACATTATTATGTGCCAAGTTGACTTAAAACTAGCCAGCACAACCATGATAATGAGAAAAGTATGGCAGAAGGCAGGCATGGTGACTGAAGCAGCAAGCTAATACATCACATCTTAAACTATAAGCAAAAAGCAGAGAGCTAACACAAAATAGCATGAAGTTTTTATACAATCAAAGGTTGCCATCAATAGCATACTTCCTATAAGGCCATACTTCCTTAACTTTCCCAAATGGTGCCACCAAATGGGGGTCAAATACTCAAATTACTGAGACTATGAGAGACAACTCATTCAGTCCACAACAACTTGCTCTCAACCATGCGACTAACTGAGCTACAGTTCTATGCTAGTTTTATTTGTTTGTTTGTTTTTTACAGAGTGTCCTTGAACTCGCTCTGTAGTCTAAGCCAAACCAGAACTCTGGGCAATACTCCAAACTCAGCCTTCTGTCTGTTGGATTCTAGGCAGGAGTCATCAAGACCTTAGTTATATATCTATCAGGAGCAAATCCAGGACCTTGTACATGCTTGGTGAGGTGATTTGAATGAGAATGTCCCCCAATAAACTCAGATATTTGAACATTTGGTATCCAGTAGATGTCATTCTTTTGGGAGGAGGGTCATGGGAAGTTGGTGCTGCCTTGTAGGAAACTCATCAGTGGAAGACAACTTTGATAGTTCATAGCCTCGCTCCTCTTTCAGTTAACTAATTCTCCTTGTGGATAAGCTCCAAATGAACTCGACCTCCAATAAGTTGTTTTGGATCATGGTATTTTATTACAGCAACAGAAAGGTAATTAACATACTAAGTAAGCATTATACCAACTGAGAAACTACCTCCGCCCTAGAACAAACTTATAAATTGCTATGAAAACACTGGGGAAAACAAGAGATAGAAATTGGCTAAGCAGTTTATGGTTTTAAAAAACAGAGACTCTATATTAGTTTGCTTTCTATTGCTATGATAAAATACCATGGCCAAACCAGCTTGGAGAGGAAAAGGTTTATCTCAGGTCACAATTTTAGTTCAACATGAAAGGAAGTCAGGACTTGAACTCAAGGCAGAAACTTAAGCAGAGACTGTGAAGGAACACTACTTACAGGCTTTCTCTCCTTAGCTTGATCAGCTTGACTTCTTATACAACCCAGGGTCACTTTCCAGCCATGACACCTTCCACTGTAGGCTAGACTTTCCCATATCAGTCATTGTCTTTGTTACTTTTCTATCGATGTGATAATACACCACAGCAAAAACAGTTGGGTACCCCTAGAAGAATATCCTTTTCCAGGAAACCATACTTAGGTAGGGACTGAAAAGAATGGTACACCTGGAATAGGAATCCACTAATCAGCTCTTCACATACAACCATTCTTCCATTCCGTAAAGCCTTATAAGGTCACCATTCCAAGGTGACCTTCAATGTTGTCACACTTCCTGAGACTTCACCTGCTACACAACAGTTCTGCTTTCTTTGTCTCTTAAAAGCTGAAAAACTAAATGTCATTCTTATTTTTTAATTACAAATTTATTTTCTGCATGTTGGTGTTCAGTCTGCATAGATAGCTATTTAACATGTGCATGCCTGGTCCCCA
The DNA here is from genome assembly GCA_004025045.1 of Sigmodon hispidus. Taxonomy (NCBI): domain Eukaryota; kingdom Metazoa; phylum Chordata; class Mammalia; order Rodentia; family Cricetidae; genus Sigmodon; species Sigmodon hispidus. The sequence goes on from PVIH01002869.1 coordinate 88,324, forward strand.
CAAAGGCCAGAAGAGAGCATCAACTCCCTTGGAACTGGAGTCAGAATTAGTTGGGAGCTAACATGCAAGTGCTAGAAATCAAGCCCCTGTCCACTAAGCCATGCCTCCAGGCCCAAAATAGTTTTTTTTAAAACTCAACCTCTATAATTTGTGAATTTTATTATTTCCAAGAACCCAAAGTCACTAGCTTGAAATAGCTTTGAGTTTCAGGGACCTTAGTCTTACAAGTTAAGTTTAAGAGCCAAGAAAGGTTCTATTACTCTCATACACCAATATCCCAATGTCAACATATTGCTGAAAGTTTGACTAGGAATGAATTAGTTAGGGGAAATCCATACCTAGGCAATACAGAAATTTCCTATATTTTTTTTTTCAAAATAGCTTTATACTTGTCAGGGGGAAGTCATATGACCTCATTAAGTTTGTCCTAGGATTTTTTTAATGGATTTGATGCTCTTGTCTAAGGAATTATATTTTATTTTACCTTCCAAACATCTTTTTTGCAGAAATATAAAATTACAGCTGATCTTCATGTGTTGTTGGCTTTGTACAGTGCCGTCTCAAGAGCTCAAAACTAAATTGGAAATCCAGTACTAGAGCTGCTAAAAGCTTCTGCTGTAACAGGAGTAAAGGGGAAAGAGACATGGGTGTCTACAGTGTGTCTTTCATGGGATTGTACTTTAATCTAGCGGGTGCCTTAACACCTGGTTGTTGAACCCATGCCCCTATGTCCTTTATACAGGAAACTTGTTTGTACTAGCATATACTCCTTGTGGCTCTGTCTGACCTGTGTCAAATTTTCTGTCTGAGAGCACATGTTTGTGCTCTCTAAGCACACTGGCAAAATCTGGCCTGGAGTAGTTTACAATTCTTTAGATAAAAGGCACAAATTTAATGTTTCTTCATAATCATCAACAAGTTCAAAGGTGTATCATTTAAAGATTCTGAGGAAGAAACCTATGGGTCAGCAGGAAAGTCTTTCATTTCTAGAACATTCAAAGCAGAAATAAACAGAGAAGCTGAGAGTGAGGTGATGTTTGGAGAATGGCAAGTAGAAATATATATGAGGGACTCTATTGGAGCTCACCTTAACTTTGAGTGGGGATAGTAGAATGGTCTGTTCAAAGGAAGCAGTGAGAATGCAGAGCTTAGTTGGATGTAGTAAATACCTAACCACCAGATTGGGCCATTTGGATTTTGTCTATTGAATGATTGATTGATTGATTGATCAATCGATTGGTGTGTGTGTGTGTGTGTGTGTGTGTGTGTGTGTGTGTCTGTGTGTGTGTTTGTGTGTGAGAGAGAGAAGATCAGAGAACAAGTCTTGGAATTTGATTCTCTCCTTTTACCTTCTAAGATCTGGAAAATGAACTCAGGCCCTGAGGCTAGTGCACAAGCTTCTTGCACTAATTTGAATGAGATGTTTCCCTATAAGTCTTGGCATTTTAATACTTGGTCTCCAGTTGCTGGTTCTTTGTTGTGGGAGGTGGCTTGCATTAGAGCTGTGGCCTCACTGAAGAAAGGCTCTGACTGGAGGACAGGTTCTGAGATTTCCAAGGACTTGCCATCTCAGTTTAGGGTTCACAGGCTTCTGTTTGTGGTTCAAGGTATGAATTGATGCTCTAGCTGCTTTTTACCTTCGCTTTCTCATCATGGACTCATCCCTCTAAAAGAGAAAGTCCAAAATAAAGTTCTACTCTAAGGTGCCTTGCTCATAGCGTTTTGTCACCAAAACAGTAAAGTAACTAAGAGGCTTCGCTACTAGCTGAGCCACCCTGCTGCTCCTGAGTGTGATTTTATTCCTTTGTCTGTTTGTTTGTTTTTAAGCTTGCCCTACATATTCAGTGTCTTTCTTCCTCTTACACTATGCATTCCTGATAATCTAATATAATGTCCTTGATGCTCATTCAGTTTTGTAATTCTTTACAGCCTGCTTATTTCTATTTCAAATAAGCATCATATATCTCATCATTAATTATATCCTTTGTTTGTTTTAACCTTTAAAGCAGCAACATTTGTTGTCACATTCCTCATACACAAATTTTCTGGATTCATTTGTTAGTTCTTGAGGTCTTTTAAAAGCCTTTTTTACTACCTTGTTTATCTTTTTAATTTAAAAAAAAAAATCTGTCTATCTATGTTAACAGGTTTTCCTTTTCTAATCCAGTGTCTGTTTCTTTTCCTCTATTGCACAGACCAGTGCCAATATGAAGACAAATGGATATAAAAACAGATTCCTAAATGTATGTGGCTAATGTCAGTCTTTCATATAAATCAGCAACGTATTATTTTATATAAGTGTTTTATCATATTGAGGAAGTTTCCTTCTTTTCCTTGCCATAGAATTTTTGAATTTTGTTTTTTGACATAATATCTTTATTCATTCTCTGGGAATACATTTTTTGACGTGGTCTGAGAATGCTGCAAATCTTTGGGCATAGATATTTTAATGTAAATGCTTTTAAATTATGTAAATGTTTTTAAATTTATTATTATTATTTTGTGTGTATGAATGGTTTGCTTGCATGTATGTATGTTCATTCTGTTTATGCTTGATGCCTATGAAAGCCAGGAAAGGGCATTGCATCCTTTAGGATGGAATTACAGATAGTTGTGAGCCACTGTGTGTTTGCTAAGAATTGAACTAGATTCTCAGAAAGAACAGCTTGTTCTATTAACTGCTGAGTTATCTCTCTAGACCCCAAACTCTAATTAAGAGGGTGGTTTGCTATTATACCCACTTAGCAAAATCATAGGCTTACTCCTGGGCTCTTTAAAGTCCTCATCCATGGGTTCTTGACCAGGTGTACCATTTTAAGCATACACTTTTCTCTGTTCAAATAGCTCTAATTCCAATCAGAAAATGATTGGTTATTCTCATAGCATTGTACCACTATTACCCCCTTGAATTCATTTTAATAATATTTCTGCAGTTACCAAATGACTTTAATTTTATTCTTTATTCTAGAAGTGTATTTAATCATAGCAACAAATTTTTTGAAGTTGAGATATAATTCATTTGACACAATATATGCTCTTTTAAATACTAAATTTAATAGAATTTAATAGTTTATAGTGTATCCATGAGAATGTGAAAATATAGCCACTCTCTTATTCCAAGATGTCATCATATCATCATCTCAAAAGAAGTCACTGACATACTAATAATTACTCCTGATTTCTCAGTTTCTAGCAACTACTAATTTACTTTCTGTCTCTATGGATTCACTTATTCTACAAATTTTCTACAAAGGAAGTTATACAATATACCTTTTGTGTCTGGCTTTCACAATGTTAAATGTGTTCAGTTTACATATAATAAACAATGAATCTGTACTTTATTTTGTAATAGAATTTTTATTGAATTTTGTTTAGCCATTATGACTATATGAACATTAAGCACTATTGGTTTTGTTTTTTACTTTTGGCTACTACGAATTGCTTCTGTGAGTATTCATGTGTTAATTTTGTGAGAAAATATTTTTCATTTCATTTGAATGTCTACCTACTAGTACAGTTTCTGTACCACAGAGTAAATCAGTTTACCATTGTGGAGAACTGGTAACTCATTTCCAAAGTAAGTGCACTATTTCATAGACCTATAGTTCAGTGGTTCTCAACCTGTAGGCCATGACCCTCTCATAGGAGTTGCATATCAGATATTCTGCATATACGATACTTAAACTGTCATTCATAACAGAATAATTACAGTTATGAAGTAACAATGAAATAGTTTTATGGTTGGAGTCACTACAACATAATGAATTGTAATAATACAAGGTGGTTGATGTGGGATGTCTAGATATGCTGTGAATAAAGTAACTGTTTTGGCCTATGACAGGCGCTTTAGAAATCAGAGCATAGGTAGGGGGAGAGCAGAGTCAGAGGAAAATATGATCCAGACACCCAAGAATGAACATGTAACAAAATAGGTAAGCCATGGGCCACATGGCAAGACAGATTAATGGAAATGGGTTGAGTTAAGATAAAAGAGCTGGCTAGCAATATGCCTGAACCATAGGCCAAACAGCTTGAAATTAATATAAGCCTTTGTGTGATTATTTGGGGCAAGTCGGTCTGGGACTACAAGTCTGTGGATCTGGACCACCAGCCAGACAGGTCAGAAACCTCACACTACAGGGGGCAGCATTAGGAAGGTTGTGAAACACTACCATAGGCAATGATTGAAGCTTCAAAGTCTCTACATGCTTACCATACTTCCCAATATCTATCTTTTTCATCATAATTCACCACAGTTGGTCGCAAAATGAACTATGTCATCATTTGTATTAAACTTTCTTTTATGCTAATGATGCTAAGCACCTACTTAGGGGCTAAATGGTCTATTCAAGATCCTTGCCACTATTTGAATTGACTTGAAGCTTGTGGTTGTTGCAGACTTTGAAGAGTTGTTTCTAAATCCTGGATATTTGCAACTCATATCAAATATGACTTGCAAATATCCACCATTATGTGAATTGCTTTCACTTTCTTGCTGGTTGCTTTTGCAGCACTTTTTTTTTTTTTTTTTGAAGTTCAGTTAGTCTATTTTTAATTTTTTTGCATGTGCTTTAGTAAACTACTGTCTCAACCAAGGCCATGAAGACTTATATTTAAGATTTCTTCAGAAAAGTTTCATAGCTTTGGCTGTTGCACTTGATTGCCTCTCCATTCTGAGTCAGTTTTTGCACATAATATGAGCTCTAAATCCTGTTTCACTTATATCTGGCTATCTGGCTCAGTGCCATTTCTTCAAAATACTGTATTTGTTTCAGACTTTTCTTAGCACACACTTTCAAAATGATTTCCCCATATGTGTGACAGTTTACTTCTGAGCTCTTAACTCATTTTAACTGATTTATATTTCTATCTTTATTTTTGTATCATACGGGCTTTGTTTAGGGTTTGGGGATTTTGTTAGTATTGAAAATCCCCCCAAAAGCTCACATATTTGCATACTTAGTCTGCAGTTGGTGATGTTGCTTAGGGAGATTATGGAATCTTCAGGAAGTGAAGCATTGCAGATAGAAGTACATCACTTAGGGCAGAATGGAGGGGGTTGTGGCTTCATATCAGATCTTGTTCTTTTTCTCTCACTCTCTCTCCTTCCTGAGTACAAATGAAAATGTGATTGGCCAGATCTTTGCTCTTGCCATCATGCCATTGCATTACTGCTATGATGGACTCCATCCCTCTGGAACTGTTAGCCAAATTGCTTTTAGTTATCATACTTTATCAAAGCAACAGAAAAGCAGCTCATACACTGGCTGAACTCATCTATTCACTTGTATTTTTTCAAAGTTTCTTTGCCGTGCAAAGCCATATCTTCTTAAAGTACAAATAGTCTTAAACTTCCTTCTTAAACCTGAATATATTTTATTTCTTTCCTATTTTAAAATCTGAATTTTTAAGGCTGGAACTTTCAAAATGATTCTGAGTAAAAGTAGTGGGAGTGGACATCTTTGCTGCATTCCTCATTTGGGGGAATAAGCACTTAATCTTTCATTGGCATGATGTTAGCTGAGAGCTTTTCTTGGATACCCTTTATCAAATGGAAAAAACTTCCAGTCTATTTCTACATGTTGAGTGGTTTTAATTGTGATATTTTGTTGTACTGAGTCAGATATATATTTCTGCTTTTATTGAGTTGTTTTTGTGGGTTTTCCTTTTCTTTTTCTTGTAGTTTATTAATATAGTGTGTTACATTGGTAGATTTTCATACTTTTAACCACTCTTATAAGCTATAAGAAATGCCATTTGGCCAAAGTGCATAATCCTTTTTTGTAATGTTCAATACTCCTGGCTGGTATTTTTAAAAGGTTTTGTGTCAACAGATATAACAACTGTTGCTCTGAAGCAATATTTCATTCTAATGGTTTTGTCTGGCTTTGACTTCAAGGCAATACTAGCAACAAAGCAAGAATTAGAAAATGTTATTTCCTTTTCTATTTTAAATAGTTTGTGAAGCATGATTTTAATTCTCCTTAACTGACAGAATTCATGAGTGAAACAATCTGGTCCTAGGTTTTCTTTGTGGGACTAAATGTTATGTATTAATTTAATCTGACTCCTTATCTAAATCTGTTCAGAGACAAAGGCAGGGGGAGTTGACTTTGAGTCTAATCTGGCCTATTTAGCAAGTTCCTTGCCAGCCAAGGCTACATAGTCAGACCCCAGAATGGCCTTGAATTCACAGAGACCTGCCTGCCTCTGGCTTCCAAATGTTAACATTAAAGAACTGTCCAGAAAAAGTTATTCTCTGATGTCCATACATGCACTATGACATGCACACCAACATCCATATATACATACATACACTTACAATATGATAAATTTCTTTTAAAAGTATGTCAAATTTTCCATATATATTTGTATATTTGTCTTTCTATTATTACAATTTTCTATATTTAAGGTCAATCATTTAAAGTTTTCATATACATACAGTTGATATCCATTCTTGACATATTAACATTTAATAATGAAGACATCATCTTAGAGCTAATATTACTTACATTTTTATATTTAGTGTATATCTTTTATGGACAGTCTACAGTTCTTATGTCTAAAATCACAGTCTCCACTGCTCAATACAAGTATTTAATCCATTTACATTTAATATGATTAATAATTAGGGTTATTACTATTTGTTTGTAAATAATTCTATTCTTTGTTTTTTTCTGGCTTTCTTCAATGTTAATTTGTCCTGTTTCATCTTAAGTTTTCTATTCGTTTGTAAGATAAACTCTTTGCTCTGTTTTCATTAGTGATTCTGAGTATTTTGACATCCATTTTAACATATCATAACCTCCTTGGAGTAAAAATTATTTCAAGTTAAACATAAGAACTTCATAGTAAATTTACAACAATCACTTTACCTTCTTAATGTTCAATAAACCAACTGGTACATTCTTATAGTTTATATTTTAACTAGGCCTAAGCTTCATAATACATTAAGAGAAAAAAATTGAAGGGTATAGTTTTGTATCTCGATCACAGATTAGAAACACCCCTTTACAACATTTCTCTTCAAACCTTTCATTCACCATTTATCAGGCAGGTGTGCAGAAGACAATTCATTTTTGTTGTTGTTAGAGATATGTTTACTTTGCTTTGATTTTTGAAAGATATTTTTGCTTAATAGATAATTCCCAGTTAACAGGGATTTTTTTCTATATTTAGTGTGTTTTGTTTGAATATTTCTTACTTCTTATACTTTGAATATGTTCCAATGCCTTTTCCTCAATGTTTTCTGTAAAGAAATCAGCCCTTAAATATATTTTTGTTTTCCCATGTGTATCAACTTACTCTTTTACTAAGATTTTTACCTCATCTTTCACTTGAAGTAATTTGAACATTGAAATCCCTGATAATGATAAATTTTGTAGGTGTGTTTTTGGTTTTTTGTTTGTTTGTTTTTGGCTTTGATTGAGGCTCATTGTGGTGCTTTTAATAGAAAATATCCAGCCTGGGTCTGGGCTTGAACACTTGGTTCTTGGTTGGTGACATTGTTTGGAGACAGTGTGCCCCTGAAGGTGGGCTTTGGGATTCTATAGCTTCTTCCTGTTTCCAGTTTGCTTTTTCTTTGGTTTGTGCTTGCAGTTTGAGATATGAGCTCTCTGCTTCTTGCTCCTGCCGTGACCACCACGCTTGTCCCTTGCTTCTATGCCTCTCTCGACTACAACAGACTTTGAACTTTCTGGATCTATAAGCCATACCACCTTCTTCCATAAATTGCTTTTAGTCATGGTGTTTTATCATAGCAACCAATGTGACAAATACACTCACAGAAAAGTAACTTTATATTTTGCATTGAAACTTAGTTTCAAATAGCTGTGTTTATTTTTCTTTTTCCCTGAGTTCATTCAGTTGTGTAGTTTCTATATATCCATCTTAATTTCACTTTTTTGCAAGCTTTGACTAGCTCTTCACTTTATGTAATGGATTTTCATTTCTGTTATTGCACTTTTGAAATTTTGTCACTTTTAGAAAATTAGGCTAATTTCTCTGTTCTCTGATTAATGAAATTGCTGTTTTAATTCTTGCAACTACTTAACCTTTCTTGCATCCTTGAAGTTTTGTCAGCTATACCCAAGATGTACATCTCTTGTGATTCATTTTCCAGTAACTACTTCCCACCAAGGGTTACTTAAATATTCCCATTTCTAAGCATATCCATAATTTTGTGTTAAAATTGGATATTATATATACCCATTCCAGTGGTTCTGAATTGCATTATATTCTGAGGAAAAAATGACCTAGTAGGCAGTTCACTTGCATGGATTCAAACTCCAAACTCTACCTCCCCTGTGGTGTGTAGCAGCTGATATATTTGTGTAGTTATTACAGCTTCTTGCTGCTGCTATTTTTAACTTTACTTCCTGGGAGTTTCACTTGCACCTGAACATGTTGGTGGTCAGCCAAGGATTTGGGCACAGCTTATCTTCAGATATTGGGGAATCACCATCACGGTACTCTTGTTTATGGCATTCTCTCCTAAATTAATCTACTGTCCTTTGACACATCGTTTCCCCCCATAGGAACAGGCTGAGTAACACATGCACATTTTGTCAAACTCAATAAACACTCATAAATCTCATCTAATGTAACTGATTTTCATGGACACATTTTTATCTGCCCTGCCAGTTCTCATCAGAAACCCTGGTATTGCTGCCCCCTCCCCCACACCACATACAGTTTAGCAGTCATCCAACATTAGAGGAGAGTTAATGATCACACTTTGTGTTTTGCTCTCTTACAGATCTCTTGCTTCCAAAATTCACCCCCTATTTTTTTGCAGCTTTAGATTTTTCGCTGAAACTACTATACTGATGCATTTTTTTTTTTTTTCTATTCTGGCCACGGAGATAGAGAAAAAACCTCAGAAAGCCATATACTTGTAATTCTTCATTCTTTTAATGTAGCTTTCAAGAGCCAGCTTGTCTCCTTATTCTGCTTTGCCTCTTAGATACTTTTTAGTGCTTTACAATATTCAGACTATATTATCTATATTCAAATATGTACATGTGCATTTCATTTTTTAAAATTTTTAATTGTAGTAAGTTTCAGCCAGATATTCCACTTTGATGTAATTAGTGGCAGTTTAGTAGGAATAATCTTCCACTTATGTTTTGACTTAAGAATTTTCTCTTATTGTTGGTGCAAAAACAATACATGTTAAGGAAGAACTTTACATGAAGCTTTGAGCTTTTATCTTTCCCTAGGCTGCCATCATGCATTACAATACTCACTTGAAGTTCTGGCAACAGCTGCAAGCTGTAGTTTGAGTTCGCCACGTGATCATGTGGATGAACAGTACTCTGTTATATCATACTTATAAGCTATGATGTTAATTAGGATTGGTGTAGCAAATTAAATGTACTTTTGCCTTAAACAGTATTTTCAATTTACTATGGGTTTATTGGTATATAACCCCACTAAAAGCCAAGGAGCATCTGTATTTTGAAAAGGAACTTATGGATTCAAGTAGACATTTGAAAGTTTGATAGTAAATTGACATTTGAGGTTTTCTTAATGTTTACTTATTGGAATCACATGGACAGAAAATCAAGCCCATCTCTAATATATTTCCCACAGCCATAAAAGAATCAATTGCAAAACCACTGATTAGGTTATCCAAGAAGCAATTCAAGTATAAGAAAAGTATTAATTCTCTAGTTTGTGAAAAAGAGTTAATTTTACAAACTCTATTAAAATATGGTACACTGAGCCAACCAAAAAACAATGACATGGTTGAGTAACTTATTTGCCCATTTGAAAATTGTTAAGTTGTCTGGATTATTTGATAAAGAATACCAAGGAAGCCTATTAATTCTTGACCTCCACATAACAGAGGTTTACATGCTAATGCAACATTATTATTTTATAAAACTAGGCTATAAAATATTCACTTAGAAACTGAGTTCAGCATTCTATATTTGCATTCTTTTTTATAAACATTTGAGTAAATTTAGAAAGATAATCCAAAATATTTTGAAATAGGAGGGAGAAATGTCTCTGGACTCTTACAGATGTATCTACCAAACTAAAAAACTGAATAATTATCAGTTTCAACATCCATGTCTTTCAAAATATACAAACACATAACAGTGGGACACTTCTAATTTTCAGCAACCTTGGTTTTTCCAAAGTCATTGATTCCACGTGTATGTCAAGAGTACCAAGAAGTAATGTTTTGACAATAGGCAAACCTTCAGTAAGCATGTGGCACTTCTCAAGATGGGTAGCAATTTGAACAACATTCTTCAGCATTTCAAAACACAATACTGACCACCTCTTTAGGAAAAAGCTCCACACTAGTAAAATTTAAGTGCAAAATACAAATAGACCAACAGTGAGAGAACACATTATACTATGGCTTCCCTACCAGTATGTAAAAACAGCTAGCATGACAATTTGAGCTTTGGGTTATAATCTGAATTGTGATCTGTGGCTAAATTATGAACTGTAAAATAAGAGCACCCAAGCTTGACCTGATTCTAGTGTTTCTTCAGAATGTCCCAGATAGCTTTCCCTTCTCTGCTTCTTTCTTTGTTCAAATTTAATAAGAATTCTGATAACAAAATGATGTAAGAAAAAAAATGAAGGTGACACTGGCGGGAGAAGAGGGAATGGTTTGAATGAGAATGGCCCCTATAGGTTCCAAGTTGGTGGAAACATTTGGGAAGGATTAGGAGGGGTGTCCTTGCTGGAGTTGTGTCACTAAGGGTCAGGCTTTGAAGTTTCAAAAGTCCATGCCATTTCTAGGAAGCTCTCTTTGATTCATGCTTGTGGAAAGATGTAAGCTCTCAACTACTGCTTCAGTGAAATGTTTGCCTGCCTGCTCCCATACTCCCCACCATGATGGTTGTGAACTTTAACCCTCTGCAATCATGAGCTCCAAATTAAATGCTTTTTTTTTATAAGTTGCTTAATCATGGCATCTTATCACAGCAATTGAAATGTAACTAAGACAGGGAATATATTTTATAAGAGAAAAATAATTTGCATCTTCTTCTGCTTAATAAGGCTCAGTAAATAAAGCTCCAGGTTTTCCCACAAATTAGATGGTAATAACAAGGTCATTTTCACATGTAGTAAATTTTAGCTAACCATAAAAAGTAATAAATCAATATTAAATGACATTTTACAAAGGGAACTTGCCTGTGTATCTACCACCTAATTGAGTAAATAAAATATACCAGAGAAATTAATATTCATTATTGCTCTCATATTCCTTCCAAATTTCCTCTTCCCTAAAGGTAAAAACTATCATGAGTTCTATCAGCATAGCTAATGTTTGACTGGTTTTGATCTTTATAAAAATGAAATAATAAGCTTGGATGAGTGATACATGATTGTAATTCCAGAACACAAGTATCAGAGGCAAGAAGATTACCATAAATTCGAGGCCAGCCCAGACCTCATAACAAAACCCTAGCTCAAACAATATTTGGATAAAAAAGAAGTGATAATGTCCATATTTTTTTGTTTACTGTTTCTTCCTCATCAATTTGTTGTTGGGAATATCCCTGTCATTGCTTATTTAAGTAATGAATCTATTGTCACATACTATTCCATTTTGAGACTAAGTCAGAATGTATGGCTATGTATAAACAATTTTGGATGCATTTAGTACTGTGTTTTTATGAATAGTGATGCTCTAAAATACTCTTCCACAATATTTTTGTTTTATTATATATATATATATGTGTGTGTGTGTGTGTGTGTGTGTGTGTGTGTGTGTGTGTGTGTGTGTGTGTGTGTGTATGAGTGCCTGCATGGATATATTTGTACCGTGTACATGCAATGTCCTCAGAGGCCAGAAGAAAGAGAATTTCAGATCCTCTGAAACTGGAGTTATTGTTGGTTGTGAGCCACCATGTAATGCTGGGAACTGAACCAAGGCCCTCTAACTGCTAAGCCATCTTTCCATTTCTTTTATATTCTTGTACATCGTTTTTAATAAATGAATTTATATACTAATTTGGGATGTATACCTGAGTATAAAATTGATCTTAGAGTACACTGGTGCTTATTTTAGCAAATACTGCCATTTCAGACTATTTTGAACAGATATTGATATGTTTTGAGGATTTTGTGAATGATATGTATTGCCAAGTTTCTTCAACAAAATACCTACATGTAAACACAGAGAGCAAAATAGAAAGGTGCATATGACTCCCATTTACTAACATATTTACTTGACAAGCTGTTGGCAATCTGTTTGTTTCATTAGTTGCTTGGCTGCACAACTGGTTAGTTGGTAATTTTGAAAAACAGGATTTCACTATGTAGCAAGACTTGCCTGGAACTCACTGTGGAGCTGAACCTCATCTAAAACACACAGTGATCATTCTGCCTCAGCCTCCTGAGTGCTGAGATTCCACACAGCATGCAAGGCTGGTAGGCACTGGCAGTGTAGTCTAGGACAAATAGTTCTGTTTTCAACAAGTAATTCTACAATGTTCTATGTTAAAATCATGTCCATTTTTTGCTACCCATGATGGGACATGCCTTTAATCCTACCACTTAGGAAGCAGAGGTGAGAGTTTGAGCTCAATGTGTTCTAGTCTAGCCAAGGCTACATAGGGAGACTCTATCAGAAAAAGGAAAGGAAAGAAGGGAAGAAAGAAAGAAAGAAAGAAAGAAAGAAAGAAAGAAAGAAAGAAAAAAAAAAAACAAAAAATTATGTCCATTTGGCAGAAAACATTTGTGGTCTAATGTCATTATCTAAATTATACATTCTTCCCAAAATAATATGTAGGAAATCTTAATCCTCATTATTAAAGAATTTAACTATATTCAAAGAGAAGTGCTTTAAATAACAAATTAAAGTAAAAATGAGTGAGTTCATATTCATAAACCTAAGATGGAGAGTTAGGAATACTTGCTCCTGTTGGGTTAGGGTTAGGCATTTATTTCCCAACATTCCCATGCTAGCTCATAGCCAACTGAATTCTAGTTCCAGAAGATCTGATACCACCCTCTGGCTTCTGTAGGCATAAGACATACTTGTGATACACAAATATACATGCAAGCAAAATATCCACACACACTAAAATAAAAATAAATTATTTCTTAAAGCAAAAAGAAGAGAAAAAACCAAAAAGAGTAAGCAGAAGGGTTAAAATGTAAGAATTCATTTATGTGTCAGTGTATCTGGGACCCAGACATATAGATAAATATGATTTCTGAGTATGCTTGTAAAACTGTGTATTGTAAAATTGACATTTGAACTGATGGACTCAGTGAAGCAGATTGTCATCATTAGACAGGCATCTCTAATGGCTAAAGAGCTGAATGGGAGAAAAGGTAAAAGAATGCACTTTGCCTATTAAGCTAGGACATCAATCCTCTCCTGTGCTTAGACTGACACCATTAGATTACCTATTTCACAGTGCTTGACTGACTTCATTGCTGTCTTTATTTGTAGACAACAGGTTATGGAACTTCTCACCCTGCATAATTGCATGAGCCCATCCCTATTTGTTGTGTTTCTCCTTAGCACACTGATTAACACTAGGATATAAGCATGCACACATAGAAAAGAAAGATCAAATGTGTTGTGCAGTGAAAAGTTTAGCAGAAGACATGATAGAGAGAAACCAGACGTGCATGCCAACAATTTGATTTTGAATTTCAGCCTCCAATACTGTAAGAAAACAGATTTTCATTGCTTAAACCACTCATACTCTATAATTTTCCTATTGCATCCCTGATTTTTTTATTTGACCTTTGCTGCTGTGATAAATATCACTACCAAAAGTAACTTGGAGGAGAAAGGGGTTTATTTCATCTTATACTTCCAGGTCACAGTCAGTCATTGATGGAAACCAGGGATGGAAATAAAGCAGGAACTGAAACAGAAACTATAGAGGACCAGTGTTTATTGACTTTGCTCACTACCTAAATAGTGATGTTGCTGCCCAAAGTGGATTGGGCCTTCCCAAATCAATCATCAATCAAGACAATCTTTCACAAATATGGTCATTGATTGACTTGATCTCAGGTCAATGTGATAAAAGTAAATCTTCAACTGTGGTCTCCTCTTCCTTGGTGACTTTAGGTTTTGGCACATCAACAACAAAAACTAATCAAGATACCTACTAAACTAAGAAGCATCATGTTTAGCAAACACCTTTTGGTATGAGACCAAAATTATGATCTATAAAGAAAAAAATTAAACTAAATCAAAATTTTAAACATTTACTCTATTAAAAATATGGTAAAGGGAATGGAAAATAAGCCACAGAATGGAAGAGAAATATTTGAAATTGTATTTTTTTTTGCTTGTTTGTTTTATCAAAACAGGATTTGCTGTGTAGCCCTGGGCCAAACTTCCCTTGAAGTCAGAGATTCACCTGCTTCTGCCTCCTGAGTGCTGAGATTAAAGGTATGTGCCACCAATGCCCAACTTAATTGTAATTTTGATGAAAGAATTATGTTAAGAATATATAAAGCTGTACTGGGGGCACTAGCTGGTCTTGTAGAGGACCTGGTTTCAGTTCCCAGTACCTATATGGTGACTCACAACCATCCAGTATGAGGGAATCTGACACCCTCTTTTGGCATCCACAGGTACCAGGCACATATATGGTATACATATGTATGTGCAGACAAAACACTCATACACTTAGAATAAAATATAAACTCTGAAAAAAATTTGCAAGAATAGAAAAAGTATTTTCATTGCCTAACAATAAGAAAACTAAAACTCCAATAAGGAATGGACAAAGTTTTTCACAGATAGTTCACCAAAGAATTTACTCAAATGCTATACAAGCACATGAAAAGGAGCAGAGTTAATGATGTGGTGGGTAATGTGTGTGCCACAAGAGTATAAGAACCTTGGTGCAGATTCCCATGACCCATGTAAAAAGTCAGGTGTGAAAATGTGAGCCTGTATCTCTAACCATAGGATCAGAGACAGGAGACTCTGTGGAACTTACTGCCAACCAGCTTAGGCAATTGGTAAACTCTGATCTTAGTGACCAACTCTGTATTAAAACCTAGGACAAAGAATGATAGAAGAAGAGAACCAGGCTCATCTTCTGGCCTCCACCTGTGTATGTATGTGTATGCAATCACCCCCAACACACACACACAATGTGACACCACAACTATAGTCTAGAAAAATTTTATAGTACATATATAATAAAAAGATTTGCCACTAAAAAATGTAAAAGATTGGCACCCAATTAAAAAAAAATACATGTCCTTAAAAATAGACACTGTAGCTGAAAAGTTACTTTACCCAAGATGACATACTTCATAGTTGTAAAATAAGCATTTCTTAATGGAAGATACTGTACAGTTTTTGTGAAAATGCAGATAAAATCACAGTGACATCCAGCTTCATACATTTTAGAATGATTTACATGAACAGTGCAGACCATACCAAGTGTTGTTGAAGCTAGGAAAGAAATGAAATTCTCATTCATTGCTAGTGGCAATGCAAAACAGTACAGCCATTTTGGAGAACACTTTGGCAGTTTTCTTACAAGCATACATTTAGCCATACCATCAAGAAATTCCACTCCTGGGCTTCTATCCAAGTGGAATTAAAATCCATGTTAACACAGAAACTTGTTTAAGAATGTTCATAGCAGCTTTAAGTGTAATTATCCACAACTGGAAACAACTCAAATTTCAAGGAGAATTCAGAATCTCTGTAACAGTGTAATGGAAAAGTAAAACATAACATGACCATACAATGAAACACTGCTCAATAAGAAGGAACTATTGATTCATGCAAGAACACAGACAAGTCTCCAAGTCATTACATAGTGGATACATATACACTGTACAATTCCATTTACATAGTATTCTTTAAAAAGACAAAACTATAAGGATGCAAAAGAAATAGGCAATTGGCAGGAACTAAGGATATAAGTATACAGGTGACAAACAGAAAATTTTTGAAGGGGGAGACAATGACAGAGCTGGATATTGATTGAATTCATGATTGTCTTAAGGTTTCTCTAGCTGACCAAATGTAGTTTAGAGAGGAAACTGTTTGTTTTTTTCTTACATTTCCAGATAACAGTCCATCATAAAGGGAAGTCAGGACAGAAACTCAAGCAGGGCAGGAACCTGGAGGCAGGAGCTAGTGCACTGGCCATGGAGGGACACTGCTTACTGGCTTGCTCCTCATGGCTTGCTTAGCCTGCTTTCTTAGACAGCCCAGGACCACAAGCCAGGGATAGTGTACCACTCACAATGGGCTGGTAAGAAAATGCTCTACAGGTTTGCCTATAGCCCAGTCTAGTAGAGTCTACTGGTATTCTCTTTTCCCAAATGATGATAGAATGTATCAAATTGACATACTAGCCAGCACAGTGGGATATGCACAGCAATATATTTCTCATGAAACATTCACCAAATAATTGGTTTTTTGGTGTATATGAACGGCTTTTTAAGTGATACACTCAGATATCCAGGGCTCAAATACCAAGCTTTGTCCCTGAAAAAGGACACTTTACATAGCTTTCTAAACATGAGCGTAAGTTCAATGATAAATAACTGCAAAGTAAAAGATGCTATGGAGTATACAGAGAGACTGAAACAACTTATGACTGCTAAGCAGGAAACTGAAGATTCAGCTATGGGTGGAATTATAGAGGTTATCCTGTGCCCTGCATGATTGTGGTGAGAGTGGTAGCAACTGAAATATTTTGAACAAAAAAAAAAGACTGCTGTGGCTAGCTTTATGTTTTCTAGAAGCCATTCTGGTTGTGATATTGAGAACAGATTTGATCTATAGGAAGAGTGAAGGCAGAGAGATAAGTTTGGTTTTTGCTACCTTCTAAATGAGACGCAGAAAGCTTGGGCTCAAACAGTTGTCACAAAAATATAGAGTAGGTGAAGGTTTCTGAGCCCTGTGGAGTGGAAGTACATAAGCTCAAGAGAGCTGGAAGGAAGTAATGACCTGAGCAAAGGATCATTTAACTTTGAAAGGCTTTGCACTCTCTTGGTTTAGTCATAAGGGGGAGAATCAGTACTTCAAGGGCCTATTGAAATTTCGATGATATGAATACACATGAATCCCACACCATATTTTACAAAGCGACCTAACTTCACATTTTTCAGAGGTTTCAATGAAATTCAATTGGCAACCTGATAACCAATGAAATGACCTGTATCTAGAATAACTATATGTCCTATTTTGTTTATATATTATCCTTATTTATTCCAGATCTCATAGCATAATTATAGCTAAAGGATACTTTCTATATATTTTATTAGTTTTTTTTTTCAGAATTTCATGCATGTTTTGATCCCATTCATCATCCTTCTCTGACCAACTCTTTCTAGATCCTCCCTCTCTTCCCTTTCCACCTGGCCTTGTGTCTTCTGGTGACCTTTTCCTACACCAAGGCCAATTTGTGCTGCCCAAATATCCTTGGATGTGTGGCTTCCAAGTGGAATATAGTCAACTTATCAGAAGCTACACGTTTAGACAGAGACAAGGCTTCCTCCTTCATTAGCTAAGAATTGCAATAGCTCTTGCTTCAGGGTGGGACTTTGTGCCCAGCTCCCTGACCATAGCATGTTATTAGCAGCACCTCTGTCATCTCAAAAATGTCATCTTGAATGGTCAGTTTTGATGATTATTCCAGCCAACAAATATGAATGTTCTTCTAGGGAAAATATGTCAATGCATTAATAAATTCAACTTTTAAAAAAAAAATCTCCAGATTTGTTTGTATTCAAAGGCCAGTAGGAAAGTAAAATAGAATAGAAATGAACAGAAAAGTAAACCATTAAATAACATAAAAATAAATCCAAATAATCTCAGTGTCTCTTCCATCCACTACTCCTACTTTGTACTGACTGGGTGTAAAATTTAAAGCCTTCCTGTCACTCTGTGCTTAAAAATTCCAACAGAGTGCCCTTAGGCCTCGAAAGGAATTAGGAGGTTGTGGATGGTTGCTAGGTCCCTGGCTGTTCTCCTTTCAAAGTGTCATCCTTCATTCTGTCTCCTACAATCCTATGAAAAAACAAAGTAAGCTTGCTCAGTAGGGTTCCTTGTGAGCCATCAAAAATTCTTCACTAAATCATCACCTCACTCATAGGGCAGACAGAAGAGAAAGAAGCATAACAACTTTGTTTTTGGGCACTCTGTTCTATCACATCAAGATTGGTTTTTGATGCACCTCAAACCTTTTTTTCACACTCTGACCATGATGTTAAAATATAATTCTGGCCTGTGTGAGCCAATATAAAAATGATGAACAAATAGAGTCCTAAGACAAAGAAGACTGCAGAAAATTATTTTTCAATTTTATTGTTTCTACCCATCCTATCATTATGAGAAACTTGCAATTACATATATGATCAGTGTTTGTAATTAATTACATTTATTTTTAGTAGTAATCTGAGGAGGACTAACCCATTAAGTTACTCACACTTTTAAAAATCTGTTTTCCCTGATCTTTAGTTTTAAAATAGATTTAGAGTCTTGGAAATACTTCTTAGATTCAGTACCTTAAATTAAATACTAATCAATAATCCAAAAGATTAATACTTGCCTTTTTAATTTTTTAAGAAATATTTGTAATAGTCTGATGCTTTGAGTTTTTAAAAATGAAATATAGTTTGCATATGGCTAGTATTCCTAAGGTCTTTATATCTTCAGTTCTCAAAAGACTCTTCTCCATTCCCTATTTTGTTTTGGGAATCTGTATAGCAGGTAATTTAGATCTATTTCTACACACAAGAATATATGTGTCACCAGTTTCCTTCATAAAGGAATGGATACAATCTATCTCTACATAATGCATCCATAAGTTGTTCATGGGTTCATGCAAAGAAGTCAAGTTGCCACCACCATTTGTTCTATTATTTATTGCTCTGGACTATAATTTATCTATTTATATATTTGTCATTCCTCTAAAGTCCACTGGCCACTTGAGGGAAAGGTTGTTTTCTCTTCCTCTTTATTTCCCTGACACCTACTATGAGAGAAACTTGGTAACTTGTTGAATGGATGGACAGGACTGTCTTTGATTTTTATTTGAGGCCATCTGTAAGTCTTGTTCCAGTGTGTCTTATATAGTGAATGTTCTGTCAGAGTTAACTGCTGTCTATTATTATGGGGGATGGTAGAAGGGTACTGCAGTTTCCTCCTTTCAACTTTTTTTCAGAAACTTTGAATAAATTTTGGTAGTTTAAATCCAATGCCATGGTTGGAGTGTTTCTACCATGAAAATAGGAAGGTGGTATTGTTTCACACCCTCAGTCCAGAGCCCATCATTAAATAGTTGAGAGCACACAGGTAATATGTGAGGACTCTATTACATGCTGCCTGCCTGCTCTGTTTGTTCCTATATTCTCAAAAAAAAAAAAAAAAAAAGGACACTACATGAAAGAGTTAAACTTTCCAAAAATTGCTTTAAAGTTCAGTTTATATCAATAAATGTTTATATAAACCCCTTAATAAGTATTAATTCTTTATATAATCAATTACCAATAAATAATTACACAATACTTTCCTAGAACTTATGTTAGTGAGATCTTCATTGCTGGGACAAAATATCTTTAAAGGAAGAATGATTTTTTTTTCCTCACAGACACCATCATTTTAGCCTGCCATCTCCTGGCCTTGTTGTCTTTGGGAAGAACATGTAATAGAGTTCTGTTTACCTGATGGAAGTCAAGAAGCAAAGACTCAGGAGGGGAGGGGAGTCCCATAGGAAGTTCCACCCTCTCAACACCATCCCCACAAACCACCTCTACAGTGACCTAATTTCCTTCCACTAGGCCCTAGCAAATAATTCCTGTCCTGTTAGGCAGCATGTTACCTCAAGGAGGAACGACCAACAGGCCCTGGAAAGCAGGACATAAAGAATAGTAATTGATGGTCCAACTAGGCCGTAAGTACTAGTAGTGTTCAATCCAGATGGACCAGCTCATACACACAGAACAGGGCATAATGAAAAATATGTGGTTGTAGCCCACCGTAACTGGGTCAGCTCAAAGCAGTTTCAAAGACTTCCACTTTAGAGAACATGTACAGAATGCTGTTAACCTTCCACTAGTAAACTTCAAATTTATAGGTACTTGAATCCCTCTACATATTTTTCATCTTACACATGCTCATGACAGACTTAATTCAGAGTAGCATAAAATGTGTTTCCAGGAAAAGCACACACCTTTCTTAGAAGTGACCACCATGGGGGAGACTCAAGAGAGATAGCATTGAGAGATGAAATATAAGCCCCATGTTTGCTGTAATCAGGCCATTGCTGCTCTACTCAGCTCACTCTTTTTGAGAATAAACAAGTTTATTTGGGTCAGTTGCTACAGCATCTGCAGCCAGATTTTTCCTTTTACATAATTACCACTTCTAAGACCATGTCTACAGCATAGCACACACTTTTTCTCAAGGGTCTAGTCTTGCTTCTTGCTTGCTGCAATTAAACTCCTGCCTACTTTATCTACTAATGTGTCCTATCTAAATTCTTTCTGGAACATGAGAACCAGGACTACTGCTGGGGTACTAGTCCTGGTTCCCATGTTCAGAGGAAGCTAGAGACAGTGCCACCACCCCTTAGTAATGCCACCAGCTGGCAACCTAGCCTTTAACACACAAGCGTATGAGAGATAATCAAGACTCAAACCTAATTTAAATCCCTTAGTTATGTAAATGTGTATGATCAAGTATACGTGAGATATGTGTTCACTTTTAGAGAGAAAAGGGGGAACCGTATAGTGGCAAGGGGAAGACTAGGTGAGATTTCAAATCAACCTGTTATCACTGCTCACTTCCCTCAGGTAATAAGCAATTTATGACATACTATATCCTGATGGGCTTAATTTTTGGTCAACAATAGAATTGGCTGTTGAGCTCAAAAGCAGCAATTCAATACCAACCACTATTGAATTCACAAGAAACTGAATTCATCAGAAAAAGTTCACACAGCATAACAGTGACATTATAAGAATTTCCTAAACATTGAAGTCCCAAGTGTCGAAGTGGCTTACCAGGAGGGTTATGAGTAGTCCCTGTAATTATAAGTGCTCACATGGAAACTAGAAGAAAATCCACAGATATCAAAGAGCATATCATCATGATCCTAGAACATTTGGCTTTTCAAATTCTCATCTACAAACTTCTCAGGATGCATTCCAGAGAGCTATTAAATCTGCATTTTAGAAGTTCATCCACTCCCCAAATGAAAAGTAGACCCCCATTATTCACACAAAAACACTTTCGATGACCTCCAGGGTGACAACTGCCTCTAGGATTCTAAAGTACTGTCACTTGGGTAAACAAAGACAGATACATTCATACAGTAGTATTTTTTCAGGAATAAAATGTCACAATAAAATGTGGTTCCATTAATCATATCAGTCACACTTTGCAAATTAATTTTCATATACATTTGTAATGGGCGAAAGTAAGTCAAAGGCCAAAGTTGAAATTCTATACTTGGTCAAACGCCTACAATAGAAATCAAGGCAAGGCCATCAGGCTAATAAGGCTGGCAACAGCATTCAGGTGACTGGCACACAGGCCAATCATTCCTCATCCCTCTGTCTTATATTCTGAGCTCTTTGTATATGTTCTTGTGGACTTACTACTTATTTATCCAATGTGTAGGAGTTTTTGTTTTTTTTTTTTTCACTTGTAAGCACCCTATGCATGCCTAGTGCCTGTACCAGAATACCCTGGACCTGGACTTGGAGATGATTGTGAGCCATCATGTGGGTACAAGAAAATGAAAACAGGTTCTTCTCTGCCTGGACAGCAAGTGTTCTTAACCACTGAGTTATCACTCTGGCCCCTTGTGGGCTTATTTCCAATTGCGAGACTTTTGAAATCACTGTAAGAATGGACACCAGCCTTCTGGATTGATTGCTTAGTAACATCCTTACTTAGAACAGTGTCTGATTTTTCAGACATCTTTTATTCAATTTATGATTCTAGATAGAGTCTTAATTTATAGCCAAGGCTGGTCTAACATTATAGAGGTCCTCCTGCCTCCGCCTCCCAAAAGATGGGATTATAAGTGTGAGCCACCATGCCGCAGCATCTTTTTTGGGTGTCTACTTCTCCCACTGGGCCTACCATAAAAGTCTGTTTCAAATGAATATTTCTTTTTTCATATTTATATATTTATTATTTGGTGATTTTACATCATGCATCCCCTCAAACTCAGTTATCAGACATCTCAGATTCATACCCACTCTTATTTCCCCATTTACAAAAAACGCCCATTCATGCTGCTCACTTACTTTTTTTGTTTTGCTTTTTTTCAGTTTTTACATTTTATTTTATTTATAATTGTTAGTATGTGTATGAGAGAGGGAGGAAGGGAAAGAGAAAGATAAGGAGGAGGAGAGAAAAGGAGAGGAGAGGGCAGGGGGAACAGAAAAGAGGGGAGGAGAGGAGAGAAAAGGAAGTTTGTAAGGTAAGCTCCTTTTACCTGCTGGCTGCTCACTTACTTACTGGAACATAATTAAACTCCCTATGGCCAGACCCTTAAGGAAAACAAGTCCTTCCTCACCCACATCCCTGCCAGAGGCCATCAATGAAGAAGTGAGGCACTGTATCATTTAGCTATGTTCTAGCCTTGAGCTCTTGTATACAATGACATCTTTTATTTTCTTTTAAATCCACTAATGAGTGAGTACCTCCCTTGCTTCTTTTTCTGGGTTTGTGATACCTCAAGCAGGTGGATATTCTCCAAATCCATCCATTTGCCTGCAAATTTTAGGATATCATTTTTTCTTACTGCTGAGTAGTACTCCATTGTGTAGATGGACCACAGTTTGTTATCCATTCTTCAGCTGAGGGGCATCTAGGTTGTTTCCAGGTTCTTGCTATTAAAAATAATGCAGCTATGAACATAGTTGAGCTAATACCTTTGGAGTGTGACTGTGCCTCTTTAGGGTATACACCCAGAAGTGGTATTGCTGGGTCCTTGGGGAGATTGATTCTCAATTTTCTGAGAAACCTCCATATTGAATTCCAAAGTGGCTGAACAAATTTATACTCCCACCATCAAATGAATATTTCAATCAATGCTATTGACTGATATCAATTATTGTTAGAATTTTAGATAATACCTTTGTTTCTATACCTCACCAGTGATTACATGTACTGCATAGCAATACAAATCTATGGTATAAATTATTTATAGCATTAAAAGTATATTTGATATCAACTTAAATCAATGAACAAATGATAGATTGTTGTGACTTCTCAGTAGCATTATGCAAGTAAAATTTCCCTTTAAACTTTACATTATAAACAATGTTACCAGAAACTCATCAAATTCATTGATTGTTGCTCAGGCAAACTGCACACTTTTTGATCAGTGCTGAGTAGTACAGGATTGCCAGCCTTTTTCTGTCAAGGCAGCAAATGTCAGCTTTGTAGGTCATGCAGTCACTGTCACAAGCACTTAGAAACAGCCATAAACAATATTTAAATGTTCAGCTAAGAGATGCTGCTGTATTCCAATAAAACTTTATTTACCAACACAGGCAGATCATAGTTTGCTGATCCATGAAGTTGAAGTTTCTATTAGCCTGAGTCTCCCTTTTCAGTAATTTTGAATAAAGATTGAACCAGTTCACTTGGATTTGCCTTCTTTGAAATGCATGAACCCATATGGTTCTTCTTTGTCCAAAGTAAGCCAATGAGTACAATCTAAACATGTATATTGACAATAATATTGAAAACAAGAAAGACAAATTGGCCCAAGTGTGCCTTGTATTCCCATTTCGCTTTTGCTCTGCTATCGTCAAGTAAATGCACAGCTCTCTTCATTGGTTTAGCTTTCAAAGTCTCATTCTAGAGGAAAACACATGCATAGAAAATTTATCTTTGGTTCAAGTAATGGAGATGGGCAGGTGTACGAGCCAATTCAGAGTTAAGTTACATAAAGAAATCTAGATTGAGAAGTTCAAAGACAGTTTGCTTTTCATCCTCTACCAGTCATGCCAAAGGAGGAACCAGCTACAGTAAGCAGCCCTGCCTTCTCTAGAGAAGCTCACTAATTCTCCCTAAATCTGCTTACTTCCAAGTCCATAAAACTCCTTCCCATGACGCCACTTGTACACTGACTTATTTAACCAATTTGAAGAGGATTAAGGGCTCCATTGACACAGAATGAAAACCATGTTCTAGCAGCTTTGAGCCGCCCCGCTATGAGTTCGAATGTCAGATCAAGGAAGCTGCAGATTGTAACCCATTTGGAATTCAAGCTGGTATCAGAAAGGCCTTAAAGGTTCTGTTTTAATTTGCAAATTGAGATTTACCGGAAGCCAAGGAAGACAAACAGTCCTCATCAATGCCCCAATTTTGCAAGTTTAATCCACAAGTTCACCGTTTCTTTGACCCTTGTGGAGTTGAAGATTGCTTTGTTTCTCCCTGAACACCATGTAATAATAAAAAGAAAAGGCTGATCAATGAAGAGAGACCTCCGCTGCATGTGAAAAAGACAGCTTTGGGGAATCATAAAACTGCCGGCTTTCATGGCTGATTCTGTCAAATATTTATCTGCTTTTTTTAAATTCAGAATTTTCATTCCGTTTTAAACGATGCTGGGGTTGTTGGTAGTGGGGGCAGGGGGTCATCACATTTTTATCTTGGAAAATTTGTCAGAAACACTGATTTTTTAATTATTATTTCCAAAAGAGACTTGCGAGCTAATTTATTCATTGTGCACAGAGACAGTACAGAGACAGATAATCCAGCTGTTAAAATTTTGAAGTAGGCGTAAGTATGATTGAGAAGGATATGTGCCTTGTTACTGCCTGCTAGCAGCAGATACTAGTGAAATCATCGACAGAGGCACCAATTTCAGTACCCTGAATGAACTGCAGCCTGAAAACCATTAAAAAAAAAATAGCCCCAACCTCTGCAATACAGATGACAAGCAAGGAAGAAACTGATAAACAGGGGAAATGTTCTTATTGAGTTTAGTCTCGGCAAAACAAACCTTGATTATTCCCCCTCAGCTTCCCTCTTTAAACGTGCAAATGAATATGGGCTGCTTCTCCCTCACCTAAACTGAATGTTGAAGAAAAGTTTCAATCTCATTGACTAATTCAGCTGTTCCTTTAAATTGAATTTTTAAACATATGGGCACACAAACCAATCTATATGCAGAACAATTCTTTGAACAGCATGCAAATGGTTTAGGATTACATGCTAGGTATAACACGAGTGAGTTTTCACAGTACCAAAGAATGAATTCCTTATTGTGACACTTGAGATAACAATACTAAAGAATTTCAGCTCAACTTTAAATTGCTCCCTCCAACTGTTGCAGTTTGCATAGAGGAATCTAAGTCGCTGTTTACTTTCTCTTTCCTTCCACCAAATAGGAATTGTTTCTATCTGTTAAAGAATGGGCTACAAATCATCACTACAGTCATTTAGCAGACATTTATCAAGCATCCATCATGTATCTGATAATATCATAAGCATTGTGAATAGTGAGAAAAATATACCATAAGCCCTTTTAAAAAATGCATTCTTTTAGTTATGACAGGGATATATAAAAAGAAACCAGTCATATCAAAAGAGAAAGAAAACACATTCCTCACCTGAGATTTCTATTTCAATCCAACAAACCCCATGTTCATCACAGTATACCATGTTGACCTTGCACTTTGATTTATTTATACATGTCCCTGAAAAGTTTTTGTACTTAGCCATCATCCTTGAAAAGAAATGAATACTACAGCAGGGCCTACCTGCTCTATATTGGTCTTTGCTCACCAGAATAGATTGGGTAGAAATGGGGAAATTTTGATGGAAACCATTTACAAATATGCAAGCACAAGGGAAAAAGGACTATTTTTTTTGGCTATCAGTTGTCTAGAATTTTGCTGATAAGGAGAGCTAATGAAGGGAAGACACAGGAAAGGAGAAAACCTTTTTAAATATTAAGATATTTTATGGGCTGAGCTGTGGTTGCTATACAACCACCAGGTACTGCTATCTGATTGCCCAAACCACATTTGCTACAGCAACCAAAAAAAAAAAAAAAAAGGAAGTTTGGAAACTGTCACTTTAGAAATGTCATCATGGAAGAGGTATCTCCTGAGACAAGTCTTTAAGATATGAGTTGGAGCCAGGCTTGCAGAGGGTATTGAAGGCTGGCCAAGAAGGAGAGCTCACATTCATAAATAAGAAAAGAGTCTTGGTAAAAGACAACAAGAGTGGATATCAGGGTGGATAGCACATAGGTTGCAAAGAGAGAGATAAGAACTGTACCCTGGGCACAAATTACAGCTAATCCTAAAAGCCATGTTGGTGTTACAGAGTTGGGATTTTATCCAAGAGCCTGTGGAGCCATTTAAAAGCTTAAGCAAGTCACTGGAGAGAATGGGTAGAAGAGTTGTGGAATCTGCATTTGAAAAGCTTCTGGGGTTGCCAGGTGGAGAACAATGGGATTGGGAAAACAGGAGTGTAAGGGCTTTCTGAGTATCTGGGAACCTCTGATTTATTTCAGTTGCCCAGCAGTAGGAAAAGGTTCTGTGACCTTTGAGAGGCCTGTAGAAATTAGAGCTGTTGAAGCAATGATTACTGAACTATATAGCAAAGGCGAGCTATAGTGGAATTGAGAGAAGAGTTTATAACCAGAAACTGAGACCTGGAGTTTGAAATTTCATAAGCAGTGAAATCTTGGTAGTGAAAATGAGGCCTTTCCACAGAATTTGAAATCAGAAGAGCAGAAACTGGCAAAGTGCAGGATCAAATGATTCATTGTTTTCATTGTACCAGATCATCTTGCAATAATGTAATAAGAACCTTACAGAATTCAAGCTTTTCTAGAAAATCTCCTGCTGAGATTAGGACTGACCTACATCCAGGGCCACAGAAAGCCAACTTCAAAATTTATCACTGTTTTTGTTGTTTTGTTGTTGTTATTTATTTCTTGTTTTGGTTTTTGAATTTTTTTATTTTTTTTATTTTATTTTTTATTTTTTGCTGGTGTTTCGTTTTTGTTTGGGGGCAAATTTTTGCTGCTGCTGGTTTGTTTTAGCTTGGTTTGGCTTCAGATAGGGTTGAGCATAGCTCAGGCTAACCTCCAATTTACTATATGGCTGTGTTTTGAGAAACAGAAACAAACACTGATTTGTCTTTTCACAGTATCAGAATTTAGTGGCTAACACTGTGTACTGTCTGTAGTGTCCTGTTTTGACAATGCAAGAACTGATTCTGATCCTGGGATAATGAATGTACATATTGCATGTGCATGTTAGTGTTTCTGCAGGATATATATTTTAATAGGAAAATTGCTCATTGAAAGGCACATTGAAGTTTTGAGAGAATACTGTCATATTGTCCTCTAAAAATTATTTCCACAAATGTGTCCTTTCTCCACCCTGTTGCCAGTTAGATTTATCAATCCTTTCCAATTTACATATTACATATTATAATTATGCAATCATGTAGTTATTACATATTACATGATCTACATTTGCATAAGTTTGATTTTAAGTGAGGTTTACTTCATTCAAGTAATGTGGACAACATCTCTGCCTATTTGTTCACAAGATTTCTTTTTCTTTGAAATTGTGTTCATGTGTATAAAGCTACTGATTTTATTGATTTGTCGGTATCTATCATGTGTTGTAGATGTAAACATTTTGTCTATTATCTTTTTAAAATATGTTCTCCAAAGATGCTTTATCTTTTACAAATTTTATTTTTGATCTTTATAATAGTCCTTTATCTTAATAGTGTATCTTGAGATGTTAGAGCAACAAATATATTCATCATCTTAAACATTCATCAATCCTTTGTAATGAAAACATTAAAAATCCTTTTACTAATTTTTTGAGATATATTGTACCTAATCAATATCTAAAGAAAGCTTATTCTATTATACATTATACTAGAACTTCTTATTTAATAGCAACTGTGTTTCCATTAATCAACATTCTTCCCATACCTTCTTTCTACTCTTCCAACCTCTGAATACTATTGCACTCAAGTACCATACATTCAACTATGTCAGATTTCACAAATGAGTTTATAGAGTGGTACTTGGCTTTCTTTTCCTGGCTTACTTCGTTGAACATAATGATCTATAGTTTCATCCATATTATCACAAATGACAGAATTACAATTTTTCATGGTTTCATAGTCTTATATATATGACAAAATTCCTGTATCCCACTTAAATTTTCCATACTCAAGATTATTTAAATTTTGTTCACATTTTATTTTAATGTGTTTAGTAGGTTATACATATTATTATGTAGAATTCTGGAAAGAGATTAATCTTCTGGATAGTTATGGCCACATGTTCAAGCCATTGGCAGTTACAAAATGACTAGAGTGGTCAGAGGAAGAAGTAGGTCTACCATGATAGACCATTGACAACCTGAGCCCAGTTCATGGGTAGCTTTGGTGCTAAAGTGGCCTTTCAAGATTTGGGGGGAGTTGGGCTAAGATAGATTCTTGTATTTGATCACTCATTGAACACTTTTTTTGTTTGTTTGTTTTTTAGATAGGGTTTCTCTGTGTAGCCCCGGCTGTCCTGGAACTCACTGTATAGAACAGGCTGCAAAATTGGTGATCTTGGTGCTTCTGCCCGAGTGCTTAAATTAAAAGCATCAGCTACCACACCAGCTAGTATTTAAGGTTTTATAGCACCCTAAATCATCAAAACTAGAAGGAGATTTAATGTCTATGTCCCAGTTGGTTCATTTCTCAGATGAGGAAATGAACTGAAGATTGGTAGGATTGATCAGGAAACAGCCCTTGATTTTCAGACCAGCATTCTCTCCCATGTGCTAGCTTAGTTGTTTCTGACATAACATTTTATAGGGTAAGCTTTTCATTTAAAAATTTCAATAAAGTAAAAACATTTATTTCAAGTACTTACTCATTTATGTTCAGTTATTTATTCTAATATATCTTATTTGAAACTAAGAAAATAGCATTTGTTTAGAAGATAGTCGCTGAGACAGTTTTTCTTCCAAGCTCAACTGACCTCTATTAGTCTTCAATTATTTGGAATTAATCAGAAAAAAAAATGTATTGGCTCCATACTAATGGAAACCACAGAGTAATTAGCAAATAATAGAATGCACACCAGAGCCAGACAATACTATATTGGCTTGTAAGGATAATTGTAAGTTTACTGATAAAAATCAATTTTTATCGGCTCACTTACACTTCATAATAAGGCCACAGTGGCACTTCCTGCTCAAGGCACAAGTGAGACCAAGTGTGTATTTGATTTTAATAAATACTATCTGTGGGAAGCCCAGACAGGAATGAACAGATGTTAGAACCATATGATAATAGTGTGGCAGGGTAAAGAAAAAAAAAAAACAACCTGTGCATTTATATAGCACACCTGGTGTTTATGATACTTTTGTAACTTCTATAACTACAGCATCTGGCCCTTTGCTGCTGTTTTTAATTTTCAGATACCCAGGATCTTATATCTCTTACCCTGTAGACATGTCCACTAGGGGGGCAAGAAAAAGATGTACACGAAACATGCCATGCATCTTATAGGAAAAGATAACTGCCTCCTCACAAGGAACTTGGGTAAAATCATTAGTGAAATTTGAAAATTTATGAAAACATTTAGATCAACCTTTGCAGCACCTATTAAGAGACAAAACAGTAGTCACTTAAGGGTTCCTAGCTCATTCATCCGTACTGCCAATGTTCTTATTTTAAATTTGCTATGATGATAATGTATGGGTAATGTCTAAATTAAGTATAGTACTCTGGGCTTTGTATTTCAGCATTTTTTAAGATTCTATTTGCTATAACTGGTAAAGGTTGAGCTAGACAGACATTGGAATTTGAATCTGGTAAACTCAGAACCTGGTTATTTTCCATGAGCTTTAGGGAAAGCTCATGTTTGTGTGTTAAAAGACATCAAATATAAAGCCTAGAGAGGTAGTTCAGCAGTTAAGAGCACTTGGTGTCCTTGCAGAAAATCTGGGTTTAGTTCTGAACACCCACATGAGGGGTAACGACCATCTATAACTCCAGAGATCTGATGCCCTCTTATGAACTCCATGGGTACCAGGTATAACACAGATAGTCCTGCAGGCAAAACATCTATAGATATAAAACAAATGAATGTCATTTTTTTTTTAAATTCAAAATATAAAATGTTTCACCTAAATTTTCAGTATTTCTAATGAGCAAATCACATTACAAACATGTATCTAAAAGCTTATGAAATACATCACAGGCTCAAGTGCACACAGCTTTACACTAAAGTTCATTAATGATAATGTGTGTGTGTGTGTGTGTGTGTGTGTGTGTGTGTGTGTGTCTGTGTGTGTGTATGTATCATGTATGTTCAGGTGCTAAGCAGGTCTAAGAAGGCATCAGATCCCCTAGCAGTTGAGTTACAGGTGGCCATGGGTGCTCTTCCAAAGCAAGCTACAGTTTTACAAGCAGAACCATCTCAACAGTCTAGGACCCAAACTCTAGATCTTTCAGTCACCACATCCTGAGTGCTGACATTGTAGACCACCATCTCCATATTTGGAAGAAAATCCACAATACAGAAGAAGACCAAGAGAGTGGTGACCCCAGTTTCGGCAAGACACCTTTTTTCAGAAAACACATCTTATTTGGATTTTAAAGATGATTTGTCACATTTTGTAAGATATCAAACTTATATTAAAACTCTCAGGCAGAATGAAGCCTCTTGGAAAACCCCTCAGTCAAAGAGAAAATAAAAAAAACCTCTTGGGTTAATTTGTAATGGAGTCTTTTCTCATTGCACATAGGTAACCTACAGTACAGGGTCCATAGAGCCCACTATCAGACATTTACAGGTGGTTTGTAAGATAAAATGTGCATGTCATCAGGGTTCTACAGGCTTCATATGACTTACCTAACTTATTGTCTGCAATATGTGAAAAGAAGTATTATGTATGTGGTTGGACAAGTTTAAGTCCTAGTCAAGACCCAGGATGACCAAGTAGGGTATATCAGTCTGGATGATTAAGGTCCCACACACACATGTATTCTCACTTAGTGCTAATAGGTGATTGCTATATGTTCTCCTGCCTTTGCTTTGTGTCAAAGATGCCCAAGACTGTTATTAAGTATAGTCAAAAGTGATAACCATTGCCAGTTGGGGTCAAACTGTCACCCAAACTTGGGCACCAAGTTTTAACATTGGTAGCAAAAAGACTAACTGAGCCAAACATTACCGAGGTAACATGACGTGGCTGTGACACAAAATCAAAAAAGGTCACTCTTTAGCTTTTGTTACAGGCTTTTACCCAGTTCTCTGCCATTAATGTCTTCCTTATTCTGTAAACTTCAATTGAAATATACAGTTAAAGCTAAACCAATCATGATCATTTTACTTTAACATTAAACATATGATTATTTTCCTTTAACATTAAACATAGGAACAAATCCTCATTGTGTTTGAGCTGCCTCATAATGGCATTACTTTTATGAGTGGAAAGATATTCAACATATCAATAACTAGATTTGCCCCCCAAACAGAATTTGAGCTGAAGTTTCTAGAAAGGTCAATAATTTGAGTGTATACTAGCAGAGGCAGAGAGAAGAAGGGGAGTCATGAAAGAAAGAAATAGAACAGCCAGTTCACCAATGTATAATCCAGTGTACTACCACAGAGGGTGCTTAGCCACCTGTTAGGCCATGTCATTTGCTTCATTTCCTCACTGGCTAAAAGTTACCCTACATATGTTTCATTTTGTTCAATCTCCTTCCAAGTTGCTTTTGCCTGAATTCTGAATGAAACCTAAGGGGTCACAAAAGGGACAGAAGCAAAAGTTATTTGTAGTTGACCAATGACAAGGATGAAGACTGCATTGAAGCTGGTAAAGCCTCCTCATTGGTCACCAGGACTGACTGGATGGGAGATAAAACCATGGGATCCGAAATGATGTACAAGCACTTTCCTCTATGCTTTAGACATCCAGAGTCTATCAACTAAAATGCTGAACTATGTCATATAATGGTACTGAATAAAACACTTCATTTTTTTATTATGAATAAAGTCACATTTTCTATCCGTGTATATCATTGTTGAAGGTCCCTTCTCCCTCCTACCCCCTCCAGTCACTCTCTCTTCTCCACCTCTCCCCATCTCCTCTCCAGCAAGGGCAGATGGCTCAAGTTCCCAATATTGCTCAGTTCAGCATCCATTCCTGGCAGATCCAGTTTCCTCACCCCAACATCAAGACTGAGTCAAGTGTTCCTCTAGAGGGAGTGGGATCCAAGGTACCAGTCCAAGGTGTTTCAGATCCCAAGCTGTTCAGTGGTTGTGGTTTGCAGTTTGGGCATT
The DNA here is from genome assembly GCA_004025045.1 of Sigmodon hispidus. Lineage (NCBI taxonomy): Eukaryota > Metazoa > Chordata > Mammalia > Rodentia > Cricetidae > Sigmodon > Sigmodon hispidus. Next base: position 120,606 of record PVIH01002869.1, read on the forward strand.
CTTTGTTTTTTGCTTTTTTGCTTAGAGTTCACTAATGAGTGAGCACATCCCCTGCTTCTCTTTCTGGGTTTGAGATAACTCACTCAGGAGGATATTCTCCAAATTTACCCATTTGCCTGCAAATTTTAGGATATCATTTTTTCTTACTGCTGAGTAGTACTCCATTGTGCAGATGTACCACAGTTTGTTAATCCATTCTTCAGTTGAGGGGCATCTAGGTTGTTTCCAGGTTCTTGCTATTATTAATAATGCTGCTATGAAAACACTTCATTTTTATATACCAAATATTTTGAGCTCTCCTACATACTTTATATCTAAACCATAAAGGTTTGTTCCTTTTTCATTAATGTTAATTAAATAATGCTACTAAGAATGGTTATGATAAGCACCATGGAGCTAATGAAAAATGGATGTTTTATTAGTGTTTTATCCTTATTAGCAAGGAAATTCCACAGTTGTGCAGTTATACATAATTTTGAATAAGAAGCTTCTCATAATTATGAAATAAAGAGTTGTGGAATCTCATTTAAATAATTCTATCTATTCTCTGAGATTTTTAATCACATCTGTGGTTTTGTTCAGGACCAAAGATGACAGGTTTACCTTTTGTGGAAGACAATTTACTTATCAACAAAATCTTATTGTGTCATAATTACTAACATGTCTGTTTCCCTTTCTGACAGTGACTTGAAATATTTTGAAATAATGAAATTGATATAATTAAACTTTGTAAATATGCTTCACAATCCTTCTGCTTAGCCATTTGCTACAGCTTCCCAAGCATATAGCCCTGCACATTGATAATGTGGAGGATTTAGAAGAAAAATCAGAGAAAGTCCATTTTGAAAAATGTATTATTATTATTATTATTATTATTATTATCTGACATTTACTGAGTTTACACAGTGAGTGCTAGTCAGTGTAATTGATAAATGCTCTTAAAAACATCCTTTAATACTCACAATATTAATATTTTTTATTCTCATTTCCAAGATAAGAAAACTGGAGCAACCTATCAGTAATTGATATAGACAGGATTCAAACACATGTGATTTCAGTATTAAAGCCATAATTCATCAATTGGTTATTGTTCAGGAAAGACCAGGGAAGGAACCTGTGATTCTTGGGTATTCTGACTCCTACCGAAATGTGTCCTTTGGTACATCTACATAGCTAAATGTCTTCTGTCACTGCTTCCTCCTTCTGACAACTTAGAATCATTGACATCTTGTTGAATTTGGTTGTCAAAGTAATGGCTTTTCCCCCTCAGCTACAGTCAAAGCAAATAGCTCAGCTTTGTTTTGAAATATGAGCAGCTCATCCCAGGCAGTACATTCTTCCCCAGAAAAGTGCTAAATTGGAGCAATATCCTGTACTCCTTTCTCTAGTCATTATTTTTCATCACCTATACAGATTTTATTTTATCACTTTGTTTTGGCTCTTGTTATGAAGCCCAGGATGACTTTGAACTTCTTAAACTCAGGATCTTCCTGCCTCTACCTTCCAAGTTCTAAGATCACAAGCATGTGCCATCACACCTGGTTTTCATTTTATGAACTTCTAATGGAATTTCTAAACATAATATTCTTAATTATGATAACAATTTGAAAGCCAGATGCCATTTGGGCCCTTTTCACAGAAATAGTCCACATGGCCTCCCTATTTCCTTTAAAAGCACATCAACCTCATTCATGATTTAAATGCCAAATGGAACAATATTCATTAGTATTGAATTCATCATATTTTTTAAACATGTCCCAGTAGGTTCGTGGATACTTAATATAATTAGTAACCTTAATGTCTTATCCAGCAGAAATGACTCAGCCCAGGTAAAATGAAGCAGAGGCAATATTTGTAGACCATGTGTGACTCAATTCAGAAGTAACCACATTAGCTCTGCCCCAGTCTCATCAAATGTTTCCCTGTAATTGGGAAAGCTTGACCAAATTAGCCTGTATGTCATGAACCAAGACTATTGAAAAGGCCTGGGTTTAATTAATTGACAAGGAGAATATTTGTCTCTTCGAATCCTGGTTCTTGTCAGAGCACTGTATGTTCAAATGGTTCATCACACAAAGACAGAGGTCAAATCTTTCCTTATGTTTTGATTCAAGTTTGAATTGACACATGATACAATTTAGTGGTTAGAAGAAGAAAGAATGTAGCAGTATGAGGAGTGTCCACAGCAATAATTAGCTAGCTTTATAACAGAGGAGTTTTCTTACCTGACCAAGAAACTTTTCTGTGAAACAGTTGGAGGTATTTGCTTTGGGCAGTTTGTTAACAGCCCTCCTATAACTGAGAAATGGGCATGTAATAGGAAGAGTTGAAGAATATACATAAGACACTTATCAATCAAGAGTATTTGTGAAGGAAAATGTGCTTTTGGAGATACACATGGGCCTGTCTCTAATCTTAAAGTGAACATTGGTCATGGTACACAATGGCACTGTATACGAAGGCTGGCTAATGACTAGCACAGAATTCTGTTCTATCAATGTCACAACAGAATTGAAATGATTGTTCTTTTCACTTCATTCTCAGGTAAAGTGATCAGTGGGAAGCCCTCTATATAAGGTCACAGTGAAATCAAGACTCCTCCTATGACATGGTCATAAAAGTGCTACTCATAAAAGTCTTTCATTGGATCCTCTGCTTCTGGTTGAGATACAGAGAAAGACAAAATAGAACAGAATCCAGCTGAACACTGACAAGAGCTAGTTTCATGGTTCCATCTAGATGCAAGAAGAAATAAGATAAAATGGATGTGTGCAGGAAAAAGATTCTACAGAAGGAAGGGTGAAGATGCCTCATTTGATGACTGATACTTACAAAATATTATTTTATTTGTTAGCTAATGCGCTATAGTTTTGTTTTGACTTACTTTATTGGTTTGATTTGGCTTTTGTCTGGTTACTAACAAGAATGACCTCAATTTTCACCATTATCTTGTCAGGACCTAGCATGGTACCTGGGACTTTATAGGCATGTAATTCACCAATGTTGATACTTTTAAAATGTTATTATTTTATATGTTGGCTAAGGTGCTATGGTTTTTTTTCCTAACTTATTTTATTGGTTTGATTTGGACTTTGTCTGTCTACCAAAAATAATGTCCTTGATTTTCACCATTATATTCCCAGGATCTTGCATAGTACCTGGGACTTCATAGGGAACTAGTTAAAGAATGGTCAAATGAGTAAATATTGATGCTGTGGTTACAAAGATAAAGAAATAATTTTGACAGTTTCTGGATTGGAAAAGACTCTGTCTAATGAACCACAGCTCTTTAGTGGGGAAGGGGATCATCATCATAATAGATGTACACATTGGTGATAATATAATATTTCAGAAATATTCCTCAGAAGAAAATGTACAAAAAAGTCACAATGATTCTGGTTGAGGCACACTGGAATGGTTCACTGAAAATGTGTTATTTGAGCTAATGGAAAGATGGCATTGTCAAGAAAAGATATCTTGGACAGAGAGAATAGCATGCACAAAAGACAGTAGTGCTTCCTTCGGGAGCAGAGAATAATTTGGAACAGTTACAGTGAATAGTGCTTTAGGGAACACGAGATGAGTCTGGAAAGGAAAGCCCTAGCCATGGGGTGTCACTGACAAATTCTAAGCAAAGAACTGACAATGTCAGATTTGAGCTTTACAAAGTTTACTCTGGCAGCAGTTGGAAGGGTGTTAACTAAGAGGGTCTGGACTGCAGTCAAGGAAAGCAGCTGGGATGCTACAGGAAATGGGAATGGAAGGCTAAATGACTGTTAGGTGTCTGCCCACAGAATACACTAAACTGCCTGCACATTCTCCCAGGGCACAGTATGGAAAGCCCTAATGCAACCTCCTCTTTACAAAGGAAAATTGACATAAATTTAATAAGAAAAAAAAACATGGATTACTTGAACTGCTTTGTTGTAAATTAATTTTTATGCTATCACATTTGGTGTGATGCACCCTATGAAAAATAAAATGATTTACTCATAAAGCTCAGCACTCCTCAAACTTTCTTCTCTTTCATCTGACAGATGTTTCCATGGCCTCAGATATATGTAATAGGTATACAAATCCAACCTTACCAGATGAGAAACCATACAAAGATCTATTTTGAAAACCAATCCTTTAGCATACACAACACTTTTACTATTATTAAATGTGAAAAGCCAATTTTGCATACTCTTGAAGTATGTATGTTTATTTATTTTTCTGTAAAGAGTTAAATATTGACTGAGTGTTTCATACTGCTGGGCAGAGAATACCTTCAGCAGTTTCAAGTTGACTGCCATTTTGTTTTGTAATCGTCAGTGCTGAGAATGCTGTATCACAGAAATATGTAGTAGAAAATAGCAGGAATATGTTTAGGACTATTCCAGAAACTATTGGAAAATCTTCCCTAATTCTAAGCCAAAATATATTTCATCATGGCTAATGAAACTCAAGTAAGACACTCAAATAGCAATTTGTAAAATAAAACATTCTAATACAATACAATCTAAAAATGTAGTAATTTGATACTCATGCTTAGAAATGTTAACAGGCAATCATTACAAGTCTCTGTTTTTTTTATATATATATGCTAAATCATTATGCTTCCAAACAAATAGAAAGCTTTGTATGTAGAGTAAAATCACGTGATTTAGAACACACAATAGTCTTGCATGAGCTGAGGTGTTCCAGAGTTTATTGGTGTTACATGGTATGTGTGGTAGTTTAAATGTAACTGACACCCATAAGCTTAGAGGGAGTGGCACTACTGGGGATGTGACTTTGTTGGAGTGGGTATGGCTATGTTGGAGGAAGTGGGTCACTGTGAGAGTGGGTTTTGAGGTCTTTTTCACTTAAGCTTCCCTCACTGTGGCAATCAGTCATCTTCCTCTTGCTTTTGAGTCAAAAATAGAGGACTCTCAGCTCAAGCACCACATCTGCCTGCATTCCACCATGATTCCCACTATGATATAGTTGACTGAACCTCTGAAACTATAAGGAAGCCTCTTCAATTAAATGTTTCTATAAGAGTTGCCATGGTCATAGTGTCTCTTCATAGGAATAAAAACCTAAGATAATATGGTAACATGAACACAAGGATGTGGTAGAGCTGCACATATGGGCAATGCCTGAAGCACATTAGATTTCTTATGCCTTTTTTTTCCTCTATAAAAAAACTTTTGTGTAGCCCAGGCTGGCCTCAAACTCATCATGTTAACAGATTATATGAATTCATTCTATAACTAAAGATGACTTTGAACTTCTGATCCTCCTGCCTCTACCTCTCAGGTTCTGGGATTACATGTCTATGTCACCCAAGCCTAGTTGATGGTGTTTGGTATGCTGGGGCTAGAATCTAAGGCCTCATGCATACTATGCCAGAACTCTCTCAGTTGAGTTATATCCCCAGGCCAGAATTCATGGTTTTTAGGTAATTTTTGGATACTGGACATTCAGAAAACTTTCATGGTTAACAAATCTACTGTGAGTTGTACACTCACTATGCTACTTCATATGAGGTTGAACCCACAGTTTAAGAACCTACAGTTTAAGAAGCTATGAATAGATCATTTCTTTGTGACATTTTTTGATTGAAATTCAGTTTTCCTTGCCCTTTTTAACAAAGGCCACTCCATGTTTGTCATCTTTTAAACTGCTGTGCATGCAGAGATAGGGCTCTTTGCCCTCTCTGTGCCCTTCTCTAGACCTTTCTTCTGTGAAAACAGACATTTATTAGCTGCTTCTCAATGTTTTCTTTATAGATGTGAAACACTCCTAAAATTCCCCTTGTTCTGAGTGATGCTGACATGGTGGAGCTGAGAAATGAAAACCTTTCAATGACTCCTCGGCACTGAATACATTGGGAGTTTTCTTGTACTTGTCCGGACATATTTGAAAAGAAAGCAAGCTTTCCAGTAAGCTCTGGACTACTAAGTCCTAGCTCTGCCACTTATTGGTCACTTTACCTACTTCATCTAAGGGATGCAAAAGGTAAAATGAGCTAATGTTGGGACACTGCTTCAGAACTCAATTAATAGGAATTGTATTTCACTCTCCAGAGCCCTAGCCAGTCCCTAGCCCATTACATGCCTTAGTAAAAACCCCATATTTGCTCCTTTCATCTTTCTATCAGCATTGCACTTTAACTTGCATTCATGTACAATGATTCAGTGATCACTCCTCCCCCCCATCATCTTTAGTTTGGTAGATTCATTAGTATTTATATCTTACAAATATGGTTATGGTTATCTTATGGTTACCTGACTTGGCTCTTCATCTCATGCCCCATGCAGGTTTAGTCTTTTGCCATGCTACATGAGCTCAGTGTTCTTTGGTTGTGATTTGACTTGTATTTGTCTCCAAAGCCATCTCATTTGCTGGGTTCATTACACAACTCAGACACAAGAGAATTATACTGCTCAGGCTAGCCTCTGACAATCTTTTTGCCTAAGACTCCTGAGCACTGACATTATAAGTGTGCATCACCTTGCCTAGCTTCCTTGTTGTCAATGTTTGTTTGTTTTTTACTGTGTGTATATGCGTGGGTTCATGCACATTAGTGCAGGTACCTAAGGAGGCCAGAAGATGAAGATAGAGTTACAGGTGGCCGTGAGCTATCCACATGTGTGCTGGGAACCAAACTCAGGTCTTCTGGAAGTACACTATGAGCTCTTAATCCTGAGCTATCTACCTACTCCCTAGCACAGTCTTTTTATTGAAACCATTTTACACAATATTATGTGACATGACGGCATTGTCTGCTCCCATCTCAAGTCAGCTCTTCACCTCTTAGCATTGTCCCTTCTTCTCTGTCTCTCTCTATCATCTGTGTGTGTGTGTGCTCCATTCATGTATACATGTGAATGAAGGTGTTATTCCACTGGGACTGCCTACTGAGTTTTGGCTCATCAGCCTGGAGCTCAATGATTAGGCTAGTCAAGCTCTGAATCTGTTTCTTCCTCCCTAGCACTGGGATTACAAGCAAGAGTCACTTTTGGCAGGGGAGAAAAGGGGATGGGGGGAATCTGTAAAGAGGATGAGGGGGTCTGTTTTTTTCTATAGGTTCTGAGGATTGAGCTCATGTACACGTCCCTTCAAGATGATCCTTTACTAACTGAGATATCTTATCTCCCTACCCATTTCACAGCACTTTCTATTTTTTTTAAATCTTTTTGAAGTTTATTTCCTAAACCAAGTCTAGTGATATGTGTGGTGATATATTATTGTATATTTAATAAGATCAGCCTGGAATATCAGAAAACAGAATCACCACTCTTTGATCCTCTTGGCTTGACTGTGGGTACTTCTCTTCTCTGATACTCTAGACTGATTTTATTAAATTTACAATATATCACCACAGACATAAACCTGTCATACCAACATTCAAGATGTGGAAGCATGAAGATAAGGAGTTTGCTCAGCTATAGACACTGATCATGGCTCTCCTGTGGTCAAAACTCTCAAGAAACTAAAAGTACACATTCTAAACAATAGTAAGATTAGTTAAAATGAAACCAATAGTGTAGTTGCACAAATTCAGGTTGTATAAAATGAGACTCTGAGCCAAATATCAGCAGAAGGCTGAAATATCAGAGAGAGAAAGCATCACAGTCAATTCTCACCCAGCTGTCTTGCAACTTCTTCAGCCTCACTCCTGACTGCTTCTGCCAGTTGCTTCTGCCAGTTGATTCTGCCTCTGCTGGGTTCCTAAGCAGCCTTCTCATCAGTTGTATCCCAAGCAGGTTAGGATGAAAGGTATATATTACTCTATTTAATAGCTAACTTTGAAGTCACAGAAACAGAGGAAGTTCTGTCTCTGGAGTTATAAGATTAAGGGTATAGGTCACCACTCCCAGCTTTCCCTGTGCTGGGATTAAAGGTGTGTGTGATTGAATCTCAGCTGTTTATCCTTGTACTCAAGGATCAAGAAATTCCTGAGCTGTCTGCCTAGAATTTGACTGTGTACTGTCTCTGGATATGTAATAAATATCCACACAATAGGAAGAATTTTCCTTTGTTCCTATTGTTTCTTTGTGCATATACTTTGCCATCCAAGCTTCCTAACTAAGCAATCCTGTCATAATGTGGCATATGATAAAATTTTTTCGCCTTTTAAAAATGTATTTGGTTTATTTTCTGAAAGCCTGGACCCCTGGTTTTCTCATATTCATGATACAATTTCAAAGAAACCTTGATTTTCAAGTGTTTCCAGTTTACTGCCCATAACTTTATTTTCTTTTTTTAGTGGGCGTTAATTCATTGGATTCAATCTGCTTGCCCTGAACTCTTATGAAGGTTTCAGCATTTTTAAAGCTGTTTTTCAACTCCCACATATCTAGCTATTCTTGGCCTGTAATCACTCCATTTGTGATCTGACTCTGCTAATTTTCAGTTAACCTTTAAGTAACACTACAAACACCTTTGCTTATTCTTCCTACTCAACTGCTTTTGTTCTATGAACTTTGTGCATGCATGTGTGTGTGTCTGTGTTGAAAGGCTCTTGTTTATTTTAAGCAACTTTTATTTCTTTATTGTAAACACACAACAGGGACCACCACACTCTGCATTTCTTCCTACATATATTAAATGTAATTTAGATATTAGTCAATTTTGAAGTGATTTAGAAACTGGAGATTGTTTCCATGGTTGAAGCATTCTCATCCTTTGATACCATGGTTCACAAGTACTTTACAAATACAAGCCCTGATGTCGACTTTCAACAAAGGTCCACCTTCAAAACCATCGAATTGCTTTCAGAGAAAATAATACAATCTTTTTTTATTTTATTGAAATTCCTGTCATAATGCCTTTAGCAAGTTTGTTTTCAGTTCAACAACCCCAAATCAAAAATCTCAACAGGTATTACTGAGTGCCTACAGTCTACCTCTAACTTAATGCACAGGGTCCATCTAATTTCTATAGTTTATTTTAATATTAATGAAGAAGATAGAGAGAAATTTCAGCTTTGCTTTTCTCATTAAGAAAGAACAAAGGCTATTAGAAGTTTGCAAGCCTTCAAACAACTTTAGGGGGGAAAATTTGATGTTAATCACACATATATCTTTCAATACAACAGAAATAATTTTTAACATATGAAGCAGGAAGCAGAGAAAAATCAGAAAAGGCTGAGGCCTTAGGTAATAACCCAAGGCTTTTAAATGCACTGATGTTTCCTGACCAATCTTCCTGATTAACTTGTGTCATCAAAATATATGCAAGTATGTGGATTCTGTTTCCTGCAACACTGGATAATTCATGCATTTTCCATTCCAGTCTGGTCATAAGAAATAACTTAGGCATTCAAAGAAATGTGTAGTTTCTACTCATAGACTGCTATGGTTTAATATGATTGGCTCCACTAAAATTCATATTAAGTCTTCAACCCTGATTTAACAATATCAAGTCACAATAAGACCTTTAAGAGATATTTAGGCAGTTCAAGTTCGATCCTCATGAAGGGATTGACGTAGTTCTTGCAAGAGTAGGTTAGTATCAGAAGGGTGGACTGATATAAAACAAATTTGGCTTCCTTGGCTCTCTCATGCTTCTCTTTCTCAAGTACTCTCTTGCCTTTTCACCTTAAGGTCCTCTGGTGACAGAGGCTAAGAAAATGTCAGTACCATGCTGTTTAACCTTAAGAACCTTGAGACAAAATAAATTTCTTATCTTTTTTGAAATATATTTTCAATTGAAATTAAATTATAACACTTTTTCCTCTTTCTAGCTCCCTTCTTGCTACTCTTCTTTCAATCTCTCCCATTTTTTCCACTCTTTAATTGATAGACTCCTTATTATTGTTACATTCTTATACATATTTGTATACATAACGTGTATATATCCTGAGTTCATATTTTTTTACATATTGTTTCAAAGCTGGCTACTTTACATTGGACAAACAATACAGGGCTCACCATTTAGACTAATTCTCCTCCTAGTAGTCATGAGCTTCCTATAGTTCTTTTCTGAGCAGTGTGACCCCATGAACATTTACCCCTTCCACTTTAGCATATCCATTGATATGAACATTGTTCTGGTTTTATTTGTGCGGTTATTTCTAGGAGAGACTGTAACAGAACACTTCCTTTCTGTATTACTCTTCTATTGCTATAATAAAACACTATGACCAAGACAGTTTACAGAAGGAAGGGCAGGCCAGCAAGCCATGTTAGCTACCAGATATCATGGGTATTAGTCATTAGCAACTTAGTATTTATTAAGGTGTTAATATGAAACACTCACTGATACAAGAGATTGAACCTTAAGACAAGTCCTAGAAGGTTAGACTGGTTTCCATCAGGCAGTGTCGGTGGGTCAGATCCTCTCTCTTCAAGAGCTCAAGAAAATAAACAAAAAGGTCTTAGACTGGCCTGGCCAAGCCCTGTACATGCTTCCTCAGTGCCTAAAGGCCACACCTCTAGGTCAAAGTAAATAACGCCTGATTCCCACTACAGGGTTTATTTTGGGATTACAATTCCAGAGAGAAAAGAGTCTATTGTCATCCTAGGGGGAGCATAGCAGCTGGTAGACAGCTGTGGTGCTGATGCAGAGCTGCAGTTCAGAGCTCACATATTGATCTGCAAGCAGGAGGCAGAGAGAATACTTGGGATAGTAGGGAGGCATACCTCTTCCACCAAAGCCACATCTAACATTTCTCAAACAGTTCCATCAGTAGGGCCTAGTATTTAAGCATGTGAGGCTGTAGGAGGCATTCACATGAAAGCCACCCTACTGGTGTTGTGATGTTCCCTGAGCCACAGATGCAGAAACTGTGTGATACAGATTTATCTGTTGTGGCTGAACTTTCCAAAATCCATTGATCTTTGTATTGTGTCTAGGTTGTGTTTTTCTGTGTTGACCTCCATTTGCTGTAAAGAAGGGCTTCTTTGATGAGGAGCAATAGCCACTTAATCTAGCTTATGTGGTTATTATATGTTGTATACTCACATCTAAGGATTTGAACCTAAGAATCACAAATAAGAAAGAACATGCCATTTTTCTTTTTGGTTCTGGGGTGCCTCATTCAATATCTTTTCTAGTTCTACCAATTTACCTACAAATGTCATAGTTTAATTTTTCTTTACAGCTTAATAGTATTTCATTCTGTGTATGTACCATATTTTCATTATCTATCATTTGAAGTACATTTAGGTTGTTTCCATTTCCTGGCTATTGTGAAAAAGACAGCAATAAACACTAGTAAACAAGTATCAGTGTAGTGAAACTTCTTTGTAAGTTGTTCAGTCTCCAATATTGTGTTATAGAATAAGAGAGTGGACAATAACACTGCCATTTTTACTTCTACATAATCCATCACACCTTCATCCTTCACACATTGGTTTACTTAAAAAATTATACTTATTTGTTTATATTTTATGTGTATAGATGCTTGCCTGGATGTATATCTGTACACCATGTACATTTAGTGTCTACAGAGATAAGAAGAGGAAATAGGATTTCTTGAAACTGAAGATATGGATAGATGTCATTACTATTGGAGCATCTTTCCAGCCCCTTTATGGGCTCATAAAAATTATTCATTTTATTTTAAATTATATAAATATGGATATATGCATACATACGTGCAAGTGCCCATAGAATTCAGAAAAGTGTATTAAATTTCTTGGAGCTAGAGTTACAACTTGTTATGAACTGCCCAATGTGGGTACTGGAAACCCATATTCAAATCTGAATCTTTTGCAAGAAGAGCATGACATATTCTTTTTTTTAATCACCGTTTTGTTTATTATAAAAAAAATTAGGTTTATGAGGGCGGGGTTGTGGTCTCTGTCTGACTGCTTCCTGCTGACACAGGGGGCAATGTCTGCTGGATTCCGAGATGTGGTTTATCTTGCTTGTAGATCGAGGATAAGTCACAGGGCCGTGTTTTCTGGAGCTCGGAAAAAATCATGAGTTAGTGAGATAACTTTGGGAAGTGATAATATAGTGAGCTAGTTTTGGAGATGGAAAAGGTTTTTGAGAGGGGGCAGGAAATGATTTGTTTTACCTGCATTGACTTTGTTTCTTTTGGTCCTGGGAGGAGGTATTTGTTTTATCTGTATTGACTTTGAAAATGGCTCTTGAAAAGCAGCAGCTGTGGAAGTGGGGAGGGTTGAGCCAAAATACCTTGGAACCGTTTGTTGACCATCTCAGAAGCAGGCTGGAATGGAAAACTCAGAGACGGGGATTTTAGAGAAATCATTTATATTTGGTGATCTACCTGGGAGACTGGAAGACTGGAACTGAGAGGTTGAAGCAAAGTGAATAGAGGTGGCTAGAGCAGTTGGCGGTCTGAATTTAGGTGAAATGTTATTTGCTTTTTACTTTGACAATGGAGAGGCTAGAAAGAGAAGTGAGACCCCCAAAGTTCTTGCCTGCAGGAGATTACATGGCTTTTAGTGTCTACAGGAAGAAGACTACTCAAGGCCCCCTCTTTGCAATGAGGGTGGTCAGCTTAGGGAAGCCTTGGCTGCATTAACTGCCATTAACTGTCTACGGTCAGACCTTAGATTAGTTGGGAGTGATCTCTGTGTAATGTCTCTTTGCTGCTCCGGGTTAGGAGACATTCACTTAGACTAGCATTCCCTTGATGGAGTCTTAGACAAGGCCTGAGCTTGCCTCTATGAGGCTAAGCAAGAGCAAGGCAGTAGCTGGCCAGACAGTTTTTGTCAGCAGGCAGCATCTCTCCCGTGATATATCTTAAAAGCCAACTTTTGACTGGAGTCTGCCTGAGGTCTCTTTTGAAGGTTTAAATTTTAGCTCCAATGTCAGATTAAAAAACAGATCACACATTCAGGGATCTAGTATGAGCTATGCCTGTTTTTAAACTCGCCATTTGTCTATAACCTAATTTGAATTTATCTGAGAAAATTTACAAGCTTTTATTATCTTATTTATGGCAGTTGCTTTTTGTAGAGGGAAAACTGGATTCGTGTGGCCAGAAAGAGAAGAACAGAAAGCTAGAAAGGAAAGTTTAGCATTGAGATATGAAAAGGAATAGGAAAACTTTTAAGAACAGAGAGTTAGAAGAGGTTTAGAGCTGATGAAAAAAGAGAAAAGACAGGAAAAACTCTTTTTATTTGCCCATTGCTTGCAAAAGTGAGCCCTCGTAAAATATCGGGGTTGGTGAACTGTTAGGCAGCTATTTTGAGTAATCTAAGGGGTAATTAAGACATTTTGTAAAAAAACATATAATCTTGGTAGTATCTTGATAAAGGCTAAATGGTTTTAACGCCTCTAACCCGAACCTTAAGGGTTAAGATGGAGCTGCTGGCTGGCTGACTGGCATTATTTCCCATTGTCCAAATCTAAGGGAAGTGCATTCCCAGCTTCTCGATCATCACCAAAGCACCGCTGGGTCTGCAGGGAAGCAGATCCATGCTAAAAGGTCCCTCAACTCTTTAGCGCTCTCAGTCTGACATGTCCCAACCTACCCGCACATGTGCCTTGTGAGTGCTGGTCAGCCCGAAGAGGGAGTGCTAGGAACTTACACAACACAACTTGATCGAAAAACTCTTCAGCTTTTCAGAACCACGTGCCTGCGACCTCTCCATGGCACCACCGGAAGGTGCTAGTGTAAATCCTCTCATGGGACCATGTCCCTGGACGTTTTATAGTAATGAGAAAAAGCCAGGAGTGCGTATTTGTCTGGGGATGGGGGAGCACTTACCAATTAATATTGCAGCGCTGGGCAGATAAAAGGTTGCGGCCTTACAGTGAACCTTGGGATCAGGTTTTTCTAGCTCTTGTGCTCAGGAGGGAACCCATCCGAGTCACGGCACCAATGTTAGTTCCGCGCATAAAAGCAAGTACACACTAACAAGGCCATACACTAGAGTTTATTTAAGAGAGGAGTCCCAGGTGGGTAAAGAGACAGAAGAGCAGAACAGAAGTCAGGGGACAGAGATAAAGGAGCATGACATATTCTTAACCACAGAGTCATCTCTCCAGCTCACATTGGCTGATTTAAGATAAATAGCAGGGATTGTTTTCAGTCACATTTCGAGGAGCTTTGTCTTTCAACTGGGCAAGGAAGAAAACATTCTCTTTGTGAAAGGCAGCTTAAGGAGGACACTAAAATGAAAGAACCAAAGGGATAAAATAAGCAACATTTGCAATAGGTTCTTTGGGTTAGGTTTAATGTTCCTATAGAGAGAAAAACTTAAGGCAGAAGCTGAAGACAAGCACAGTAATAGAATGTACATGGATACATTATTTTTGACACAAATAGTCATCTTATCACTGTTGTCCATAGGAATAATGGAGTACCTCACAGTTACATCTTTAAATGTTTTTATATGTAAAGGTGTTTTGACTTCATGCATGTCTGTATACCATGTGAATGCCTGTTACCCATGGAAACCAGAAGAAAGTTTCAGAGCCCCTTGGAAGGAAGTTACAGATGGTTGTTATCTGCCATGTGGGTGCTGGGAATTGAAGTTGGATCCTCTGGAGGAACAGTCAGTGGTCTTTCCTCCTGGGCTGTTCCTTCAGTCCCCCTAAAGGATATTTTAAAGATAGCAGGTATAAACAAATGGGAGTGTAAGGGGAAGAATATAGCAAGCAACACTCAGAAGAATAATTGACAAGTCTATTTGTTGATAACCAGTAAGTATTAGTCTGAGGACTCTCAAACTAACTGGAGATTATTTTAAAGTTGTGAGGCTGAGACTCATCTACACAGTTAGAGGTTAACAAGTCAATAGACTTGGGATTACAGCTAATAACACTTTCCCCATTTCATTATACAAAACCCTAGATGTAATAGAGAGCTACAATTCAACATTGAGACACTCCATCCTTAAAATTTAGGCTCTAAGAGTATAAGAAGAAAGTTACCTCTCTAGTCATTCCCTATAGAACCCAGAATGCACTCTTGCCCCACTCTACACATATGCACACTTAACCATTTTTGTTGACTTTAAAAACAATTCCAAAAGAATGTGTTGTCACAAACCCCACCCTTTTCTTATTTTTTCTTGTACTCCTATCCTACTCCATCCAGCACAAAGCACACTAACTCTGATTAAATGTTAGTTTCTGCTAAAAAGTTAAACTTTTTCTTGTGGTCTGTTGTTATCTGATGAAAAAAAAAAAAAAGGAATCCTTCATCATCCAACTTCTCAGTGTGTTTTCAGAGCATTTTTCAGTGTGTTTTCAAAGTATCTTTCTATCCCTTACAATTACTGATCTCCTTTACTTTTGTGTATTCTACCATCCTTCTGCATGTCACCAGCCTGCCCAGTAGCCAGCAAGCCAACTCCAATACGAGTGAAACCCACAAGTTTAAACACCTCAGGGAAATTACCACTGAAGAAAGAACAATCTCTCAACCAAAAAGTTGACCTTCAGACTTCAGCAAAAGTCCTGAAAAGCTGGGACAGCAGTTTATCTAGTTTTGATTTCTACAGCTTTCCTCTAACTCACTAGGATCTGAAAGTACTAGAGGAATAACTTTACTACTATAAACTATTAATTTAACTGGTATGGCATTTCAAGTAATATGATGAAATTTCATGTCATCTCTATCAGAGCAAGCATCACTCCATTATCTATTGCGTTTTGCCTGCCCATTAGTAACTTAGCTGTCTTTGTTATCAGGTATCAGATATACAGTATCATGGTGTTTGTGCTCTAGTAACCATTTCAGAGTAGGAGGATATTCCCACAGTGCCTGATTATAAAAAAAAAATGTAATATTATAAAAAAAAGAGATGGCTGCTTCTAGGTATTGTGGAGGAAGTTTATTGTAGATAAAAGGGAGAACATAGCCAAAGGCCAGGACATCTGGGAAAATCCAGAGTGAATAAACAAATCCCTGAGCCAGGCCATGTTAAAAGCAGGGGAGAGAGGAGAGAGAAGCTGCCAACCAAGAGGGGGGCACCTGGGCCAAAAGGCTGAGTTCTATAGGGGCCAGAGGACCTGGAGGGAAGGAAGTTCAGCCCAATATCTGGGCTGAAGAGTTCAGGGTAGGGGGTTGGGTATGTCCAGCAGGAGGGCCCTGTAATAGGTGGAGACTGAAGGGTGCTGGGAGAACCTGGTTGCCAGCACTGGATTTGAGAAGTTAATGGGCATTATAGTTAGCAATTTGTCCTGGATTTAAGACTTCAGTGCCTATGTTATTCAATTTACTGAAGCTCAGTAAAATGTATTATCTCACATCATCATAAGAAGAGAGAATGAAGTAGAATGTGGAAAATGTTTTTGTTCTGTTAAAAATCATTGGTGAGCCCAACAAAGACTCATATTTCCTAAACCTTTTCCCTTTCCTGATGTGTCAATTTGCTAATCACATTAGATTGTCATGTTCATCTCTCACCAACCTACATGAGATGCAGTCACCACTTACAGCAGAGACAAAAGGATATCATCTTGACCAGGTATGTTTGTTACACTGATCTGAGTATTAGAGCACCCTTTTTTACAAACAAATTGCCTTGCTGAGCTATTTCCCTTTGTGTGTTTCTTTGTGCTACACTGAGATTATTTTTTTATAAAGTATAACATACAACATATGAGAAACAGACTATACCAATATAACATTTATTATTGTACATTATAGTAGTTGTTCTTGCTTATCATTGATTAGTTTTGTTAATCTCTTCTTGTGCCTGTTCTATAAATTAAATGTTAACATATGTAAATATTGTTAGAAATTATAAAGAAAAATAAGGTTATGGAAAAGGGCTGGCACAGAAGAACTTTGTTAGTAGATGGAGTCCTGAAGCATAATATAAGATGCTCTAGGAAAGATGGTTTATATAGTGTAACAGTGAACCTTAAAGAAAGAGCCTTCAAATCCCTCAAATAAAAACTTCTGGTATTTTGTGATTAGGAAGGTGATTATTTGTTTTTTTTGTTTTGTTTTGTTTTGTTTTGTTTGATTTTAGGAGTTTTCAAAAAAGTGGCAGAAATTCCAAAATATGAGATTTAGTCTGGCCTAGCTGTCAAGGGGTAAAAGACAGGAGGTATCTTCAGATGCCAAGAGGGAAATCCTAGGCTTGTTTTTCCTGCTGAGACTAGAGGACTGATTATGCTCAGTGGGTGCTGGTCAGTTCTTCACTCTAAGGATGAGCTTCAGAAGGTAGAAAACATGACCTGATTTCTGAAAGGGTCAGAAAGGCAGCTAGAGGGTCTGTGATCTAACCCACATGTACAGGAAAAATATAGAATATATAAGGTTCAATACTATTCAATTTGACACATACAATTGAAACCTTAGAATGTATCCTAAGGATAAAAGAGGACTTATACCAAGAAACCAGTGACTTTCTGTAAATCCTACCACTTACAAGTTGTATTGTATAGGGTTCAGTAGGCTTCTTCATATTGTAAAGACTGAGAACTTCAAAACCACACACCATACTGTCCCTCTGCTTTTTCAATTTATTATTTTATTCATGTGTGTTTGAAGATAGAGTCTTGTGTCTTAGCCTAGGCTCTCCTCTAATTCAGAATCCTCCTGTCTCAGCTTTCTGAGTACAAATTGCTGGATTACAGGCATATACCACCCACTCCCAGCTATTACATTTTACTTGAATTCCATTTTCTTATAGGTGTTTCCTGCAAAATTATTTTCCAGTAGCCACAATAAAGTCTAGATTCTACTTGTTTTTATATGATGTCTAAAGATAAATACAAACCTACTTAACATGTGAGTCAGCTTTCTATAACTATGACAAAATGTCTGAGAGAATTAATTTATAAAATGGAAAGGTTTATTCTAGCTCATGGCTTTGGAGGTTCCAGTTCATGGCTAGTTGACCACATTACTTGAGGCCTATTGGGAGACCACACAACACTGCTGGAGTTCCAGTGTATTAATTAGGGTTCTCTAGAGTAACAGAACTTATAGAATGAACACACACACATAATAAATCATACATATATATGATTTATTAAAATGACTTATAGGCTGTGGTCCAGCTAATCCTACAATAACTGTCTACCAACAGAGAGTTCAAGAATACAGTTGCTGCTCAGGCCACAAGGCTGGATGTCTCAGCTGGTCTTTAGTATATACTGGAATCCTGATTAGCTCTAATGCCAGTGACAGAATAAACTTGCTAGGGAGATTGAGAGCAAGCAGGCAAAGCACCAAGTTTTCCTCCTCCCTGTCCTTGTTCAGGCTGCCCTCAGAAGATGTGGCCCAGATTAAAAGAGAAATTTCCCATTTCAAGAGATGTAGATTAAAGGTGAGTCTTCCCACTTAAAAGGATTTAATTAAGGAAAAAACATCTCTCATAGGTATACCCAACCATGTGGGTTTTGGTTAATTTCAAATGCCCAAACATGTGGGTTTTAGTTAATTCCAGATATAGTCAAGTTGACAGCCAAGAAGAGTCATCACATCCAGGAAGCAATGAAAAGCAAATAGAGGGGCTGAAGAGCCCTCCCGGGTGTGTCAGGGCATGCTCTCAGTGATCTTAAGACCTCCTACTAGGCCACAGCTCTTAAAGCTCTTGCTACATTCAAATAGTACAACTCTGGAGGCGAAACCTTTAACATACATGCCTTTGGAGGTCATTTAAGAGCAACCTAATTTTCTTTTTGGCTAGGGAATGATGTTTTTGGGTCACCTTCACATAATTACTAATTTATAACTTCAGTAGCTATATATTCTGCTGGATGTTGATATATGCCTATTGATCTAAATTTTGAACTAATAAAGAATCTTGTGGTAATAGGCAAAAAAACTGTCAAAATGTGGTTTTAAAAATCATATCAAAATGGCTAGAAAAAGATCATCATGAAGAAAGAGGTTGTCGTAGGCCTACTTTGCAGTAATGAGGACAGGACCTTGGTGGGTGAGTCAAAATTATGCTGTTTTGTTATTCAGAAGCAGTAGGGTTGGGACCAATCTTCAGGAATTGTACATTTGTAAATAGAAGTAGGTTAAAGTAATTAATTCTATGTCTTGCAGCTCCAACATTTTCTCCCTTAAGAGAAATTACCTAGGGTCCAAGGCGACTAACAACAAGGTGTAATGATAAAGTGGTTGAATTTCTCTGATCTTGGAACTGGTTATGTGTTTTAGTGTGTGTTAGTCTTTTGTGACAATGTTCACTTTGTGCCGAAGAGCAAGCCTGAATTTGGTGAAACCTTACAGCCTTACTAAACAGAGATACATTAATGCTTTTAGAAGGATAAAGTCACATTTTTAAAAGCAGTTCACTTGATGGAGCCTAAAAGCAATTAGTTATCATTCTGAGGGTGTGAGTAGGGGTAAGGTCCTGGTTAATATTTTTGTCAACATGATAAAAGATAGAGTTATCTATAAAGAGAAACCTTGGTTGAGAAAAATGCCTCTATAGGATTGGCTATAAGTAAGCTTGCAGGACATTTTCTTGATTTATGATTGATATGGGAGGACACAACACTCTAGGGGTGGTGCCACCCCTAGTCAGACCCCTCAGTGTATGAGAAAGCAGGCTGAGTTGAACAAGGCATAGAAAACAAGTCAGTAAACAGCACTCCTCCATGACCTTAGCTTTAGTTCCTAGAGTTCCTGCCTTGGTTTCCCCAGATGATGGATTGTGATTTGTAAGCCCAATAAACTCTTTTTCCCCAAGCTGATTTTCTTGTGGTGTCTATCACATCAACAGAAAGTGGAGGAGGTGGAGCTTCAATAACATGTATAGGTAATTTCTCTGTTTCTAGTTTCACGTGTAATAAAATGATAGTATGAGGAAGAAGTCCTGCCCATTATTACTTTGGAGGGTATAACTTTGAAATAATTTTTTTTAAATTGCACTGCTATGTTAGCCCTTGCATATATTACTCCATTTAGAAATCTTACTCTGACCATGTCATTGTCAGAATGTGTCCTTCATCTGTTTATATGAGAGAAAATATTAAAGCAACCTTCATAAAAATCATTCACAGAAAAGCAGAAAGATAATCCTTCAATCTAATGTCTTGCTAGCACAGTACAATTCTTACTACTTTTGACCAAACCTAGAGCCCTGATTTTCCTGCCAAGTGTGGTACTAAGACATAAGACCTAAGACATTTTTGTTTTAAATATGAAACTATAGCACAAAGCATACGAGTGCTTTGTCCCAGTAAGTGACAGAGTTACAGTAGAGTGGTGTCCAAGCCCATGGAACCCCACATGCCTACCAACTCCAGTATAAAGTTTCTTTTTAAGTGACATAAGAAAGGCGTGTTACCAACCTGTGGACATTGTAATGAAAAGTTCTGATCTGATAGTCATAAAGAAAAGCCCAAGGGCAGATGTCATTCAGCTGAGCTAAGAGGTATTATGTTTACTATTTATGTTTACTATTACTAGCACTAATTCCACAACAGTTTGGAGTCTCCAGGGCTCTCAGTTCTCCTCTAAGCTGTCAGTGAGGACCGAGGTGACCTTTATCTACCAATAAGCCACATTAGCCTTAGTTTGCTCATTGATTTTAGACATGGAGACTTGGAATATTTAGAAACATACTCAGGTGACAAAAACATTTAACAACTTAATATTCAAGACATCACTCATTAAGAATTTATGTGTATATCTATAAAATAATATGCTGGTCTCTACTGGGAGGATGGCTTCATCCCAACACTATAAAATCAGAAGTGCCAGCACTCAGGACCTTTCTGAACCACTCTCTGAGTATTTCTTTATCTGCCAGTTCCTTGCATTATTTAAAATATTTATGGTAACAGATTAGCAATACTAACCAATCTGTTTGCCTGAACTCTCTGAACTACTCCTCACAATTAAAGCTAAAATAGAGGTGAAGGTGTTGACTTTTGATGACCTTCACAAACCTGAGATCTGAAGACCTGAAAGAGTAGCATGGACTAGTCTAATGCTGCAGACAACATTGCTTCAGTATCAGTGTACTTTTATACACAAATGTAACAAATAAAACAGTGATCCAAAAAAGGTTGTTTGAGTTCAGAAAAGCATATAAATAAACATCAGGAAGCACATACTAAATATTAGCATAGCAGCCCTTTCCTAGAACTGTCTCAAAACAGACCAACTTAAACACAATTGTCCGGCATGTACTATAGATTATATCTGGATAAACATGAAAGCAAGGCAAAAGTCCATATCCAGATTCAGGACACAATGACCAAATTGGGTTCTATAGTTAGTTATGTTCTGACATCCTACAAGAATAAACATGTCTTATAAAAATGCCTATTGCAGGAGGCACAAAATCACAACCAAGAACAATCCAGGAAACAAAATAAAGCTGAGTTAAAAGGCCCTCTGCCTTTTATGCTCGAACCTCTCTCATAGTTTCTTCCAAGGTACTGTTCACCATGAGTCATTCTTTTGATCATGTTCCAACAGGGGGGAATCTCCAATATTTGTCAGGTCCTAGTAAAATTATAGGTAACCTGAAAACCTAGTTGGATTGGCTTCTGCAGTATGTCGGGGAGCACCTCATGGGACTGAACACCTGACCTATGTGGTCTATAGTAAATCATTTAATATCAGAATAAAATTGAGCTGTAGGATAACTAACTAGTGTTAGAAAATTACTTAGTATGAAAAGAACAAAGCAGTAACAAAGCAAACAAATGAATAAACAGGAACACCTATTTGGTCCCCAAAATGTTCTGTGTTATGTGTTAAGCACATAGAATCAACAACAAAACTCCATTTTTCTCTATATAATACTCAGTGTAGAAACACAGACCAAAGACTTAGAAACACTATATCCCTTTAGGAAGAAAAAGTCATTTATCAAGTTTCTCTTCTGCTAAAAAAAAAAAAAAAATGTCACCTTGATGGATATGGCTAAACAGAGCACTGAAGAAATGGAAAGGTCTGTCGTTTCTAGGAATAAACTTGTTGCATTTTCCACATTCCCAAACTAAGTCAAAGTAATATAGTTTTAATAAATACAGACCTAATGGAATAGCATTATTTGAGCTTATGAATTGTTAAGCCTGTTTTTTTGTAATGATTAATGATGAATCATTTCATAAAGCTGAGGCGATTCATCATCAGAGCAGCATGCCTTTACAAAGCAGGTGTGCTGGGAGTCTACAAACTCCATAATACCAAGCTTTCCTCTCTGTAATTTGAGCGCTTCTAAGCCACCTGCAAATAGGAACAGAGCAAGGAAAGTAGGCGGTAGTGTACTCAGCTCCCCACCTTTTCACATCTTCACAGGATCTAATACATTCATCTCTAACAAACTGCAAATGACAGGTAGAGTCCAATTTCAAAAGAGGTCTAGCAGTGTTATCTGAAAAGATTGTGTAGCTTTTATAGCAGTGTTTTTCTTTCAAATATTTTGTCCCTGCTGTGTTATCTTAAAGGATTTTTTTAAAAAAGAAGGGAGACAAAAAGAGAGTAGCACAAATGCATCTGCTCCAGAGCGCAGATGTTTTAAAACCTGGGGACTGCTTCCCAGAATTAGGCTTCAGACAGACACGTATAAAGTTTATTTTAGATAGAAAGTACAAGGTAATGTTGCAAGATGGAGATAACTGCTTCCCAGGTTCCACTCCTCTGAACTTGTAAACTCATCCCATGATGGAAAAAAATGATCACAGCCATCTTTTGGGCTCATGAAGGGTTTATTTTATTCAAAATGAAAGTTCTAATACTAAAAGCCAAGAATAAAGAAATGCTTAAATTTTGATATACATGTGTGACAGAATATAGCTCAGCCATTATAAGGAATGTTTGAAGAGAGATTATAGAAACAAAATAACAGTGAAAAAGGAGTATGAATTCTATTGAAAATATATAATTGGAAAAAAAAATGGCTGTTAGCAATAACACAGGGGATCTCTAAGTGGTATTTTCAGTATGTCTTAAGTGAAAGACCCTAAATTCTAAGGCCTGATCCAGGCATCCAGTTCAAGTATTCAGCAGAGCACCCCCTCCATGAGAACAAGGAACTAAAAGTCTAAAAAGTCTGTTTCAGGAAGCAGAGTGACTCAGCCCAGGTGGCTGTAATCAACTCAGATGACCATCATTAGGACATAATGGTCGAAACTGTGATTAAAATACCAGAAGTTCCAAGCAGAATAGCTGTGACCAACACCGGGTAGTAAAACAAAGAGACCCCTAGCTGGCCTTAGGGCAACCCCATGACTATTGTGATCAATCTTGTGATTATAGACTATTGTAATCAACCTTGTGATTGTAGTATGACTTTCAAGTGACCAATCATGTATTGCCTCAGTTGCTATGATGATTTTGTGGTTTTAGCCTATAAATGGGATGTGTTAATCAATGCTGCTCTCTTGCTCCCAAGACAGAAAGATAGCCGGTCTACGCAGATGAAATTCAATAAACCCTCTTGCAATTTGCATCAACTGGACTGGAGTCTGGGTTCTTGGGGCTCCCCTTCCCAAGAGGATAGTACCCTGGGTCTGGGGTCTATCATTAAGCACCAGACAAGAACTTAAGACTAGTTTGCTGTTAGAAGACAGTAATGCTTACGGTTGGGTTGAGTCTTCTCCTTTTCCCAGCCTGTTCTTTGAAAAGCTCTCATATAACCTAGGCTGATCTCAAACCTCCTATATAGCCATTGTTGGTCCTGAGATCCTGATCCATTTGCCTCCACCTCCAAAAGCTTGAATTACAGGCATATGCCACCACGCCCAGCTTGAATTGTTCTTGTTTTTAGAAAATACTGTGTGACCTTCCGTAGCCAAAGTTTTCGACCTGTCCAGGCCCATGATCCAAAGGAATCTTCCCACCCACAGTCCTGAAATGATTCATAAAATAATTATTCATAGTCTTATATTTATTGCAAACTGTCTGGCTTGTGGCTCAGGCTCATTACCAACTAGCTCTTGCATCTTAACTCAACCCATTTTCATTAATCTATGTATTGCCATGTGGCTCATGGCTTACCTATGCTTTACATCTTGCTCTCTGAGCAGCTGTCTGCAGCATCTACTTGACTTTGTCCTTCTTGTCTTTTTCTATGCTTGGATTTCCTGCCTGCCTCTAAGCTGCCTTGCCATAGGCCAAAATAGCCACTTACTGACAAATGACAACAAAGTATATTCACAGCATATAGAAAGACATCCCACATCACTTCCCCTTTTCTGTCTAATCAAAAAGGAAGCTTTCAGTTTCAACATAGCAAAATTACATATAACAGAACAACTATCAAACAAAAATTACAGTTATGATATCTAGTCTATTTGTATTCAGTAAGGTTAAAGAAAATATTCTATCATGCACCTTATCCTTGTGAGTCCAAAGTTTCACATCTAATTTATCTTTTATTATAACTAAGAAAAACTGTAATTACAAGCATCTAATCTTCAACTCTATCAAAGCCCACAGAAGGATTTTACCTGAGTAAACAGGAAGTTCATATAACTTCCAAATTTCAGAAATTACAGAGACATCTGACTACCTAGACAGGCACCTAAAGTTTCTTTGTAACATTAGAGCCTATAGGCCTAGAGTCTGTTGCATGCCTTTCAGTGAAGCAGAAAATTTAAAGGACTACTTCTCTCATTCTGGTACAGTTCAACAGATGATTCTGCTTGTGTCCAGCAGAGTGACTGGGACTTTTCTCTGTAAAGGAAGAACCTGAAGGACAACCTCAGCTAATTCTGGCAAAGTCCAAAGATCACTTTCCTATGGGTCTTGCATGCCCAGTTTATACAACATACTATCATGCTGCAGTCAAGGCAAGAACAATTTTTTGTCCAGTAGCCAATATTTACCACAAAGAAAGTAAACTCCCCATGGAGTTTCTTCAGTGCCCATCACCCTCTTGAAGGTGATTGGTGCTGCCAGGAGCAGACATGTCTTACTGTCCAGAAAAGTCTAAGTTCTTAAAACATTTTAAATGTCATATTCTGTGGGTCTTTGAAGTGTTTGAAGATTACCTATCTAATTGAAATATGTCTTTGTTTATCTAAAAAGATCTAACATGACTATAAGTTTGATTATCTTAGATGATTAACTATTAATTTATGTTTGTTAATTATACATTGTAATTTTAAATGAGATATAGACATAATACCTTAAATAAAAATAGAATCATACATACAGTATAACAAAATTAACCTTAATTTGTATCAATAAACCAAAACCCATGCCAATGTAAAGTTTTTTGAGGCTAGCAGTTGTTTTTTGGATCAAAGTAGATTCAATAATCTTTTTTTTAATCATTTCTATATTATATCCCTTTTTCCTAGAAAGAATTGATTACAACCATTAACCATTTATAATGAAAACAGATATTTATAAACAATATTTTGGGAATTTGTGTATAGCTTTCCATAAACTATTTCTAGTTGATTGGGGTGCTGTCAGTCCTGTGAGGGTCCTGAGGCTGGATCATCTTAGTCAGCAGCTTTGAATCTAATATGTCCATCTCTTCGCATCAGAGATTTTTAGAGGATCTTCCTTGACCAAACCATAACAGCCTGGAAGCAATCCACAGGTTCTCATCTTCTGTGGAAACAAAAACAGAACCTCTTTTCCAAAGCAACATATCTTTAGACCCAAATTTCAGAGTCAATATACCATTGAAATATATGTGTAGGTTTAACTTAGCAGCCTTTACCATCAAATGTCTTTCTGCAATTAACTCATTAACAGTTAAAAAATTAAAAGAAAACACAATAATATGAATAATTTTGACTCTGTATTTGTCATCTTTACATGACTTTTTATTTTTATTTTTTATTATAATTATTTTTATTACTCTATTTCTCTTTTTTTGAGAACTTTCTCTACTCTTTTTCTTTTTTTCTCCCAAGCCTACATATTTACTTTTACATACATTGGAATCCGTTTAGAAGTTTTCTTTGATGGAGCTACCCCCCCCCATCTCTCCCGGATTTCTAATCTTTTTAGGCTTAAAAATGCAAACTCACAGAACGCTTTTTACTAGGGTTTCCTAGGTTTGTTGGGTGCTTCTCCACTACCCTAAGATGCCATTCAAACTCCTCCCCAGGACACACTGAAGCAGAGGCGGCACAGCGGGAAGAATGGAAAATGTTTATAGGAGGCCTTAGCTGGGACACTACAAAGAAAGATCTGAAGGACTACTTTTCCAAATTTGGTGAAGTTGTATGCTGCACTCTGAAGTTAGATTCTATTACAGGGCGATCAAGGGGTTTGTGCTATTTAAAGAGTCAAAGAGTGTAGATAAGGTCATGGATCAGAAAGAACAGAAATTGAACAGGAAAGTCATTGATCCTAAAAGGGCCAAAGCCATGCAAACAAAAGAACCCGTTAAGAAAATTTTTGTTGGTGGCCTTTCTCCAGATACACCTGAAGGGAAAATAAGAGAGTACTTTGGTGGTTTTGGTGAGGTTGAATCCATAGAGCTCTCCATGGACAACAAGACCAGTAAGAGGCGTGTACTCTTTTTATTACTTTTAAAGGAAGAGGAACCAGTGAATAAGATAATGGAAAAGAAACACCACAATGCTGGTCTTAGTAAATGTGAAATAAAAGTAGCCATGTCAAAGGAACAGTATCAGCAGCAGCAGCAGTGGGGGTCCAGAGGAGGGTTTGCAGGAAGAGCTCACGGGAGAGGCGGTGATCAGCAGAGTGGTTATGGGAAAGTATCCAGGCAAGGTGGTCATCAAAATAGCTACAAACCATACTAAATTATTCCATTTGCAACTTATCCCCAACAGGTGGTGAAGCAGTATTTTCAATTTTGAAAGATTCATTTGAAGGTGGCTCCTACCACCTGCTAATAGCAGTTCAAACTAAATGTTTTCTGTCAAGTTCCCGAATGGAAGTATGACGTTGGGTCCCTCTGAAGTTTAATTCTGAGTTCTCATTAAAAGAAATTTCCTTTCATTGTTTTATTTCTTAATTGCTATGCTTCAGTATCAATTTGTGTTCTATGCCCTCCCCACCCCCCAATATTGTAGAGCAAATCTTGTGTTAAAAGCCCAGTGTGACAATGTCATGATATAGTAGTGTCTTACTGGTTTTTAAATAAATCCTTTTGTATAAAAAAAGTTTTCTTTATTTGATTCTGTTTTTTTTCATATATTTCATCATTTTCTAACCAGGAGAGATTTAAGTTGCTAAATAATGTGGCTAGAACTGAACCTCTGCTGAGTCCACTCCGATCCACTTTTCAACAAGGCAGCTGTCGACCAGTAACATCTTGCAGGCAGTTGTTGGGAGATGTGTCTCTGAGACTGAAATTAGTAAACCCAGTGTATCTCCATTTCTGTACATTTAGAATCTTTTTAAAGCTTTCTCAGGTTTATATGAATCAATGCCTGATGGTGGGTGCCATTTGTAGTCAGAAGTTTCTGACTCATCTGGGCCCCTCAGTCTGGACAAAGCTCTCCCACCCATGGTCCTGCAGCTGCTTATAAAATAATTACTCAGAGGCTAAAATTCATTATAAACTGTTCAGCCTATGGCTCATGCTCACTACCAACTAGCTCTTTATTAATAAATGGCAACAAAAACATCCCACATTATCCTTTTTTCCATTTGCTTTTAATCTTCTACACATGAAACTTACTCTTACATAAATTCAAAAGTGACAGAATTTTATTTTTATAATCTGTTTCTTTTTCTGTAAAGGTACATGACATTTATATTTGATCATCCTCTAAACCCAAGATTGTAGTGTTCATTTCATGTTACATTTATATTTCTAATTGTTTATGTATATATAATAATCTGTGTAAAAACACAGAACAAAGACCTAGAAATGCTATGTCCATTTAGGAAGAAAATGTCATTTATCAAGTTTTTCTTTGCTAAGACAAAAAAAGTCACTGTTTTAGCTTGGTTTTTGTTACTCTGATAAACACTATGACAAAAAGTAACTTGCAAAAAGAAAGGGTTTATTTTGTTTACACTTCTACCTCATAGTCTGTCACTGAAGAAAGTCAAGGAAGGACTCAAGTAAAGACCATAGAGGTGTGTTGCTTCCTGGCTTGAACTCAGATTGACATGCAGCTACCTTTCTTGTATAGCCCAGGCCAACCTTCCTAGGGATGGTACAGTCCATAGTGGGCTAAGCACTCCTACATCAAGTAGATATCAAGAATTCATGACTGTTAAAAAGAGTGGGTCTATGACTCTTTTGCCTACTCTCGGGACTCTTTTCTTGATGTTAGGTTGTTATGTTCAACTTTGATATGAGAGGTTTTGCTTCACTGTTCCACCTCCTTCCCCTCTTCCCAGTCATCCCCCAGCTTCCTACCCCCTCCATCCATTACTCAGAGAGGGTAAGGACTCTCAGGGTGAATAAATGCAGTTGAAGTAGAACCAAGCCCCTCCCCCCAGTATTAAGGCTGAACAAAGTATTTCTCTCTAGGAGATGGGTTCCAAGAAGAAAGGTCATACACTAGCAATAAATTCTGGTCTTGCTTCCAGAGGCCCTATAAACTGCTCACACCATTCAATTGTAATCCACATCCAGAGGACCTAGTTCAGTCCCATGTAGATTCCCCAGTTGTTAGTTCAGAGTTACTGAGCTCCCAATAGCTTGGATCAGCTGTCTCTGTGGGTTTCTTCATCATAATCTTAACCCCTTTGCTCATATATATTCTCTCCCTCCCTTCAACTGGATTGAGAGCTTGACCCAGTGCTTAGTTGTGGATCTTTGCATCAGCTTCTAACAATTGCTGGATGAAGGTTCTATAACGACCATTAGGGTGGTCATCAAGTTGATTGTACGGGAAGGCCGGTTTATGCATTCTCACTACTGCTTGGAATTTTTTCTTAATTGAAGTTTTCTATTCTCAGATAGCTTTAGCATGTGTCGAGTCTGAGTACTGGAAGAAGGGTAGTACTGCTGTAAGTCTCAGAATTCAAAGATCTAAGTATCAGAATCTCCAGTACACTACAACAAAAAGAATGAATGATCTAGAAAATTCACTCTTTCTTTGTCTTTTTGTGTTGTTTGTTCCCTCAATGTATGGGATAATCTTGATATAGATAGGTGAGCATAGATTTTCTTTATTTATTTCATGAATTTAAATACCAAGCTTTCAGATAAAATTTGAAAACATACCTGGAGATGGGAATTTTCTAGCTATTTAGGAATCCTATAGACTGTTCAAGTTGACATATAAAATTAGCAGTCACACAGAAAGTATCAGAAAACAAGAAAAAATTAGACTCCCAGTTTAGCTGAATATGAACAATATTTCTTTTGTCACCTTTAAATTTATTTATTAAGACAGGGAGAAAATTCAAATAAAAAGTTAATGAAAGAAGACACAAAAGTGATAAAGATGAGTGATGAAATCAATAAAAATTATTCTGACATTGAAAAGTGAAGAAGTTTTTCCAGATTATGCCAAAAGCAGCAATTCTTTAAGAGGAAGGGATAAATTTTGAATAGAAGTAATAAATAGCCTTTTGGATTGTTTAAGATTCCAAGTAGTGAAGTGGATCATATGAATAAATTGGAAAAAGATTTAAATTTTTTTGCTGATTTGACACAGAGTAATGTCATTGATTAAGATATCTTAAAAGATACTACAATAAACACATTGACTCAAATTTCATTGATGAGGGTCATCAATTCAAATAGCATTTAATACTATTCATGCTGCATCAAAATATAGAAGAAAACCTCATGACTTGTAAATGAAATAAATTTGATAGACTGTTTTCTGGATTTGTCTAAACTCCTAAAGCTGTAAGTGGTATTATCAATAGTGTGTTGTGAAGCCAAAAGAAACATGTAAAAAACTGTCAGTAATAAAAAATTGATCAACCATGCTTAAGAGAAAATTGATTTCTTTCAAAGTATATGTAGGCAAAGCTGTAGTAAAACGGTGGCATTAGAGTATACCAAACAACTAATTAACAGAAGTATTGTTATTTTCTTAGATTTTGCTTCATATTTGTGAAATATGACAGTTTTAAAAGATGCAATTGCTTTATGGTAAAATCTTTTCTCATCATCTAAGAGTTATCTCTTCCTGAGTAACAAATTATGCCAAAATTTAGTGGCTAAAACAAGTGTCTCATTTTATAACATCTGTATGGAGCAAAATGCCTTAGGTTGATCTCTTCTGAGATATTGGTTAGGGCTGCAGTCACCTGCAGAA
Source organism: Sigmodon hispidus (assembly GCA_004025045.1). Classification (NCBI taxonomy): domain Eukaryota; kingdom Metazoa; phylum Chordata; class Mammalia; order Rodentia; family Cricetidae; genus Sigmodon; species Sigmodon hispidus. Next base: position 150,603 of record PVIH01002869.1, read on the forward strand.
TTGATTGAGGCTTGAAGGTATATTTGTATAATGGTTTAATCTTCTGACTGGCAAATTATGAAGGTTTTTGATGAGAAGTCTCAATTGGTCCTCACATCTTCAATCGGGTCACTTACAACATAATAGCTGACTTGCCCCAGAGTGAGTGATCCAAGAAAGAGCAAGGTAAAAGTCACAATGTCTTTTATCATTTAGCCTCAGGATGCCTGCACTGTCATTTCTGCTTTATTTTACTTATTACTTAGGTCAGCCCTATTTAGCATGTGAAGAAACCACATAAAAGTGTAAATACCCAGAAAGAAAAGTCACTAAAGATCATTTTAGAAGGCTACTACCACAGCCCTCCCTCTGGCTACCAAGATTTATGTTCTTTTCAAATGAAAAAAATTCACCCTTTCTCCTCAAAAATTTGATACAATTTCAACATTATTGGTGAAACTCTCCTTACTGAAGTCTCATCTTTCCATAGATAAAGGTCCTCCTTTGTAGCTCTTTTCAAAAGTGTTATGCACTTCCTCGTGGTCCACAGACCTATCTACTAAAGCACATCTACCTGCCCGTCTCATACCCAATATACACAGTGGTGGTAGCTTCATAACTTTTATAATCACAATGGATATCTGAGATACAGTTTTTTTTTGGGGGGGGGGTTGGAGGTTCTATTAAAGAAATATTTGTTTTTATTTTATGTATATGAGTGTTTTGCCAGCATGTATGTTGTATACCACATGTGTGCCTAGTACTCAGTTAAGTCAGAAAAAGACATTGGTGCTACTAGAACTGGAATTACAGATGACTGTGAACTGCCATGTGGGTCTGCTAGAAGAACAATGGGTGTTCTTAACAACTAAAGTATCTCTCCAGTCCCACTTTTGGGATCTTTACAGATAATTTTTGAAGTCATACTCATGTATGTATGTACAGTGACTCAAATTTATTCTTTGCTCCAAAACCATTCCTTATTTTTAACAATATCTAACATCTAGTGAGGCTGGACAATTTCCAAGCCAATAAATGTAGTTTAGTTTAGTTTAAAAGCCCTGCTTCCTACCCCACTCCCCAGCCTGTTGTGGGATATTTATATACTGTATGATTGTATATTGTCATGGTTGGTATAATTAAAAGGTGAATGGCCAATAGTGAGGCAGGAGAGATAGGCTAGACTTTCATGAAGAGAGAGGAAGAGGATAATTGAGACACCCAGGAAATGATGGAGACATGGACTGAGTCAGATACATAAAATGAGAGAGAGGTAAAATCTATGTGGTAAAACATAGATCAATAAAAATATGGGTTGATTTAAGAGCTATTGGGACACCACCCCAATCTAAGGCCAGACTTTCATAATTAATAAGTCTCTGAATTGTTATTTGCAGGCTGGTGGTCCCAACAAAAATACATATTAAACCCCCTCCCATGCATACCACTTTTTATTTTAAATATCAAGAAGAAAGCAGGAGAATCTCTTAACACTGCCTGGAAAAATCTCCCTCTAATTATTCCCCATCCTGCTATTCTCCATAAGATCCCAGGCTTTTACTCTTGCTTAGTTTATTAATCACTATTCTGCTGTGTTGAAATACCATAACCAAAAGCAACTTAACAGAAGCAAACATTTATGTTAGCTTACAGATCTAGAGGCATAAGAGTCCATCATGGGAGAAAGACATGGCAGCAAGCAGCAGGAACAGAAAGTTAAATGATCATGCCTTAAGTTCACACAGGAAGTTGAAAGCAGACACAGGATGAAGGTAGAGGTGATGAACACTGAAATCTCAGCCCTAGTGACATACTTTCTCCAACAAGGGCCTATCATTCTAAAGGTTTCACAACCTTCCCAAAACAGCACCACTAGCCAGAGACCATGTATTTAAATACATGAGCTCATAGAGAATGTTTCTCATTCAAACTACTATACTGGGGCTGCATCAATTTTTCTCTTATTTATTCTGAAGCTTCCATCTTCTTGGACCATGAAGCTTTTAGTTCCACATCCTTTTTGCTTACAGATGGACATTGTGAGACTATTCAGCCTCTGATCATGTAAATCAGTAGTTCTTAACCTTCTTAATGCTGTGACCCTTTAATACAGTTCCTCATGTTGTAATGATTCACAGTCATAAATTATTTACTTGCTACTTCATCAGAGTAATTTTGTTACTGTTATAAATTATAAAGTAACCACCTGATATGCAGGGTATCTGATATGCAAATTCTGTGGTGGTCATCACTCACAGGTTGAAACCCACTGATATAATTCATCCTACTAATTCCCAGTGTTTGTTGCCTATATTGTTGTTGCTTTTTGATATTTAATTAAGGAAAAATTAGGATGACAAGATTTGCATCCATAGTCATTGTTTATACTTATTCTGGGAACATAATGAAGTAGGACATCATGGCAGCAGAAGCATGTGGTACAGAATGCTCCTTTATATCATGTTGGATAGCAAGCAGAAGACATGAAGAGACCAGGGAGAAGATATTCTCAATAGTATATCCTCCCCTTCCACAGTGTCCCATTTCCTCATACTTGGTTCCACTTCTTAAAGATCCCAAACCTTTCTAGAATTATCACCGGCTGGAGGCCAAGCAACCATGAGCCTTTATGGGAGACATTTTATATCCAAACAATAAAATTCATCTTTCATAATTGTGTGTGTGTGTGTGTGTGCATGTGTGTGTGTGTGTGTTTAATTGGTTTAGCTGCAACAGAGAGCTTGGATTAATCTAATGTACCATAGTATTCCTATAATTTTCATATTACAAAAAAAGGGATGGACTCAAAAATTTCAAATTCTTTATATGCTGTTTAAATTTTTTTGTCAGACACACATCAGGGTCAACTAAAAAGTGGGAATTTCAGGAAAGAAAATATCTCTATCAAATTGGCCTGGGGACAACTCTGTGGAGCATTTTCTTGATTAATGATAAATGTTGGAGAGTTCAGATCTGTGGAGGCAAGCTACCCTTGGGCAGGTTTACCTATATTATCTAAGAAAGCAGGCTAAGCAAGCTTTGGGAAAAAGGCAGTAAGAAGGACCACCTCCATGGCCTCTACTTCAATCCCTGCCTCCAGTTCCTGCCTTGGATTACTGTGTGGACTTCCTTTATAATGGATTGTAATCTGTAAAATGAAATAAACCATTATTTCCTCAAGTCTCTTTTGGTTATATTACAGCCATAGAAAGCAAACTAATACACTATATAATATGGGTCGCTTGTTCACAGTTTTCAATAATAATTCCCATTTTCAAGACCTTTTCTGAAGTATCCTGAAAGTCTATTAGAATCTGGTTAATAGTCTATTCCATGTTCTTTAGTTTTATTACCATCTCCTCAAAATCTTTTTATAATCTATTCCCTGCCTGGCTTCAAAACTCTTTATCTTTGATTTTGATCATTGTTACAGCTTGGAAGTGAAGAGTACTGAAATAAAGCTCTGGTGTTCAGTGCTTGAATCTCAGAAACTTGTGCTGAGGGTTCTGAATTAATCAATGGCATAACCCATTGATGAGTTCATGACAGAATGGACTTTTAAGTAGTGGGGCTGGTTGAAGGAAATAGATCACTGGCCAGAGGTTGTGCAGGACCCTTTCAAGGTTATGGCTTGCCACTGACTCTTTTTTTCTGATTCTTTCTGCTTCCTACTCATATGAATTAACAGTTATACTCCACTATGCATTCACTACCTCTATGTTCTGCTTCAGCACAAGGCCAAAGCAATAGAGCAAAAGGATCAGAGAAAGAAATCTCTGAAATCAGTCTTCCCTCTTTTTAAATTGTTCTTTTTGGTATTTCGTCACAATAATAATAATAATAATAATAATAATAATAATAGTAATAATAAAATGGGTAACACAACCATAGTCACTTTACTCATGGTACCAAAATTTGTATTCGGTTTCTTTTTCTGCAAAACATACTTATTTCAAAACAGTTTATCTTAAGATAGAAACCATCTCCCACAATTTCCACCAAGAATTCAGGAATGGATTAGTTAAGTTTTGTACAGGATTTCTCATAACACATTGCAATCATGTTATTGTATGATACAGTTAAGATCATTTGAGCATGGGGCCCAGAACAGCTTGACCACACAGGAATGTGGGACCCAGAATAGTTTTGCTATACATGACAAGCTTAATAAAAACTCAACTAGACAGTTGGCTTGAGTCTCTTACTGGCAGCATTTAGTAGTTCCAGGGAAAGCCCAAAAGTGGACACACCACCCAGGGAGGGGCCAGCATCTAAGGGAAAGTCCTTGACATTCCAAACATTCCAATCCATAGATATTCCTTGGGCCTACACCTATTTCCCTAGATCTCTTTAAGGTACACCTAGACAAATGTCAGCCAGTCAGAGTCCTGAACCCTGGAAATCCCTTCATGAAACCTCCATTATGATTTTTTTTAAAAAAGCCTACCATATTCTCTGCTTCTGTATTCTCATTGCTGAATTGGACAAAAAGAGCAAGCTTAAGCTTGAATAAAGAGACTGTTTGCTGTTGCATTGGCCCAGGTGGTCTTTTGGGGGATCTGGACTTCAAAATATCTTAGACTAGAGGCCAGTTTAAAATGAATATTTTTATGAATATTTTAAAAAATAACATTAGCAATTGAATCATAATTTATCTATTTCCATCTTCCAGTACATCTGTATCTCCTTTAATTCAGATCAAGGATTTTTACTTATTTCATGTCTCATATTTTCCTGTTTGTCTATTAGTTAATTGCACGTATTCTTTTAACTGTATGTTTAGCTTAGTCACATATCAAAATCACCTTAAGAAAAAGTACTTAAATATGGTCTATAATAGTTTTCATGATCTGGTCTCTGTTTACCAGTCTTAGCACTTGCCTGTTTCTCATCTAAGCACTATGCTCTATTTACAATGACTTCTAGGCTCCTTCTGAAAGGCCATTGTAAGAGAAACAAAGGAGACTTCCCCTCCCCACTAGCTCTGCTAATTGTAGAAAAATGTTGCACCCTGCTCCCACGCCCTATAGCAGGAAGTTAGCCTGGCTGTGCTTACATGCTTAAAATACCTGATGCCTAAGATAACTAGGAATTCGTTTACCCACCCGGATTCCAAGAAAAACCAAAAAGACATCTGGCCTGACCAGATGACTTCACCCTGGAAGACCCCCGCTCCCCCGCCCTGGTAGAACTGCCCTAGAAAAGGCCTGCGAGCCTTAGACTCCAGGTCACTAGCCTCATCTCCTGCTGGTAACCTGCGAGCTCGTGCTTAATAAAGCTTCTGTGTGACCCGATATCGGAGTGAAGCTCTCTGTTTTGGGGCGCCAACTCTAACACTTCTACATCATATCGGTGTGTTGTCTGATCTTCTACCTAAACATTCTTTTCCTGGACACATCACTTTTTTGATGTACAGCACAGAAAATTCTTTAAATTTTTTTTGTTATTTATCCCTTACTTTCCAATAAACAAATAAAGATTATGATTCTATGATGTTAAGAGGAAACAAAATAGATATGATTATCTGCCTTATATGTTGTAAAAAGGTAAAAATACATGTACTGAAATATTACATGATTCCACAAGTATGTTTACTGTGTACTTTTTACTTATCAGTTTAAATACTTTTAAAATAATAAAAAGAAGAGAAATGGGGTAAGAATAATGATCAGATTTAATGATAAGAAGATTATTTGGTAAAATATTTTAATGCTATTGTGGAAAAAAATCATTAAATGTACTTTTGAAAGAGGAGATTATAAAAGTTAAGGTGAAATGAAAAAAAGAATGAAAGAAACAAAGAACAGTGGGGTGATGGATGCTAATATTGGTTAATCAATTAAGAGCTTCTAGACATGGTTGAAGGGAATGGAACTTGGGTCCTTTGCAAAAGCAGGATATACTCTTAACTCTTGAACCATCGCTCAAGCCCTATGATTATTCTTAAAATCTACACAGAATAAGGTAGTGGATAGAAGAGATTAAAGTAGAAAGAAATGAGCAGGCAAAACAAAAGTGAATAATTTTTGATATTCCTAAAATGATTGCACTTGAATTAAAAAGATTAAAGGTGGAGAATCGAATGAGCAGAAGAATTTTAAAAGAGGGAAAGTTTACTTGTACTTTTAATAAAGTACAAAGAATTGACAGGTGTAGTTTAGTGGTGGAGTTTTGTCCTACCATGCCTGAGGCCCTGGGGTTCAATCCCCAGCACCACAAAGAAGAAAAATGAGTCAATTTGAAACAGGAGGAATTGAGACTCCTGCTAAGAGATAAGGATGTGGAATTCAAAATAGTATAGGGAACTAACTACTCAGTTCTCTTGACTTTGGTTTTGCTTGAAAAGCTTAGTCATTCCTGCTGAAGTTTATCTTCTTTTTCAGTATTTTCCATTCTCCAGCACTGTCAGATGATTTCTTTCTGTGTGTCTTGGGAAGTGAGAGAGGAGTTTTCTCAGAGAGATGAAGTTCGTGATCTGGCAGAGTTTGTTTGCTTTGTTTTACCTAGGGTGGGACTCCTTGTTCAGTCTTTAATGCAGGGGGGAGAGGATTGTTCCTGTCTCAACTAAATGTACGAAGTTTTTCTGACTCTCTATGGAAGTCCTTACCTTTTTGGAGGAGCAGTTGGAGTGTAAACTGTGGTAGGGTTGGGGGATTAAGTTACAAAGGAAAATAAAGGTCAAACAATAAGGTATCAATTATTCTGTATAAATATGTCTCAGTTTTGCAAAAGCTAGTATTCCTGTTGTTTTCTGTTGTTTAAAGAAATATATTTTTTCTAGGGGCTGGAGAGTTGGCTCAGTAATTAAGAGCACAGGCTGTTCTTTCAAAGGTCCTGAGTTCAATTCCCAGCACCCACATGGTGGTTCACAACCATATGTAATGAGATATGGTGCCTTCTTCTGGCCTGTAAGCAGAATACTGTATATAAAATAAATAAATCTTTTTAAAAAGTTAAAAACATTTTTAAAAAGACATATATTTCTTCTATATTGAGATTAGAGGATTCAGACCAGCCTGCTAACTTTCTTGCCAGGACTTTGGATACACTTGCTTTCTACCACTGTGAAAATGGGGGGTTATAACACAAAACAAAACAAAATTTGACTTAGCACTACATTGTTTTTCCACTGATATTACTTTACTCTAAGGCTGCCTAAGTCTGTTTGTTATTTTGAATAAATCAAGGAAAGAAATGTTGGGTTAGCCTTTCCAATTGCAAAAAAAAAAAAAAAAATTAGTCTGATAAATACATCATCATCAACAACTGTAAGTACTTTGAGAGTAGTTCTAAGGTCAGAATGATGATTTGAAATGTCACTGGTGGAAAGTTTATCAAGAGAAAAAGAAGGCAAGCTTTAGTGGGAAATTACAAGACAGTCAATTGTATAGAGCATTTCCTCATGTGTTTGCTAAATTCTAAGACATGAAAGCATTAATGAAATATGAAATATAAATTTTTCATGTTTGATTAAGATAGGGTAGTTAGAATTGCTCTTTTACATGCTAAAAACATTCTATAGAAAACAAATATTTATCACATATCCTGGTTCAGAGATATCACTTTTTGTTATTGAATACATAGTGCAGTTGCTGGACCCCCAATAGTGATTGCCCCTATGCAGCAAGCAGTAAGGGTCAGTTAGATTTTGATTCTCATGCAAAATTTATGCATCCCTTGAATACACATCTTAAAGCTATTTACCCACTGGAGAGTCTTGACTGGAATCAGCTGAAGAAAGATAGCTTCTTCACAGACAGGGAGGAGATTCAAATCTTTGGAAAGTACAAAGCTATGAAAAAAAAAACCCTGGATGCATCCAGATTTGCAGATTTCCAGACAGAGGTGTGAGGAAGAAAGAGAAGGTTATAAGTGAGTTTATATTTGAAAGAAACATGTCTTTAAAATATGAAACACTTCAAGATGTTAGAGAAAGACTATTTGAAACTTTCAAGAAGCTGCTGGCCTTTCTTAAATTCAATGGAGCAACAAGAAAGCATGTAATAATAATCCATGATCATAAGAGAATTTTAAGTACCTTAGGAAGCATTCCTAAAACTACTCTGTAAGGTAAAGAGACTCTGGGTGTATAGGCTATAAAACAGCTTAAGAAAATATTTCATTTGCCTGTTAATGAGCCAATCCCAAACCATAAGCCTGAAATACATATACATATAAGCAATACTAAATGAACTTAGTAGATTATTTTTATAGACATATTTAGTTATTTTTATTTTTATTTTATTGATGTAACAATTAGTTTTATCTTTTTAATTTAAAATGTTTTTTTCACATTTGCTATTGTTCCCCTTCCCTTCCCTCCTGCTAGTCCTCCCTTAGTTTCCCCCTACCCCATTCCCCAACCATTTACCAAGGAGGGCAAGGAATCCCAAGATGAGCCAGTTCAGCCTTGATATAAGTCATATCAAGTTGAGGTAGGTCTGAGTCCCTCACCCAAATATCAAGGCTGAGTGAGCTGTTCCTCTATAGGGAATGGACTCTGAGATTTCAGTTCATGTACCAGGAATCTAGTCTGGCCTACTGCAAGAGGCTCCACAAACTGCCCATGTCATTTGACTATCTTCTACCTTTGGAGAGTTTTGTATCTTTCTATGAAGGTTCCTCAGCTGCCATTTTAGAGTTTGTGAACTTCCAATAGCTTACGTCAGCTGTCTCTGTGTATATGTTTTATTTTTGTGTATAGGTGTTTAGCCAACATGTATATCTGTGCACCATGTATGTGCCTGGTGCCCACAAAGACAAGAGGACATCAGCTCCCCTGGGAATGTAGTTACAGATGGTTGCAAGCCACCATGTAGGCGATGAAAATCTAACCATGGTCCTTTGCAAAAGCAAATTCTTTTAATCAATGAACTGTTTCTTCAGCCCCTGTATTTATAAATTAGATATATTAAAGTATAAGAGGCCTTGAAATTAAGGAGGAGTTGGAAATTGTGAGACCAGTTGAAAGGAGGAGAGGGAGGGAAAATGATGTCAATCCAATCTTGTCAAAGATCAAAAAGACCCCTTGCTCAGAGCAGACAGGAGATGCACAAGCCCTTTAGCCACAATTGACTAGGAGCTGACTAATTGTGAACCACTGAAGCTATGGGCAGAGTGTAAGAATACATATAGCAATATAAAGAACAACAAAGCAACACCAGAAGAAAATGATGGTTCTACAACTACAAGACCTGAACAGTGCAATGAAGAGGAATCAGAAGGAAATAACAGCCATAACACCTTTATGAAGATTACTGAAGCCTTCAAAGAGGATATGAAAAATTCCTTTAAAGAAATAGAAGAAAATACAAACAAAAAATTGGAAGAAATGAACAAATCCTTGGGGAAAAAAAAAAAAGAAAAGGTAAAGCAAAAAAAAAAAAATGAAACAAACATTCCATGAACTAAAAAGTGAAATAGAAGCAATTAAAAAAAGGCACAAAATGAGGCAAAGGTGGAAATAGAAATCCTGAAGAAAAGAACTGGAACTACAGACACAAATATAACCAATAGAATCCAAGAGATGGAAGAGAGAATCTCCAGAGTGGAAAACTCAATAGTGAAAATAGATACATCAGTCAAAGAAAACACTAAAACCAAAAAAAAAAAATAACACAAAACAATCAGAAAATTTCAGACATCATGAAAAGACCTAACCTCAGAATAATAGGAAAAGAAGAAGGAGAATTCCAGCTCAAAGGCACAGATAATGTATTCAAAAAAATCATAGAAGAAAACTTTCCCAACTTAAAGAAGTAGATGCCTATAAAGATACAAGAAGCTTATAGAACATCAAATAGATTTGACCCCCCAAAATGTCTGCTCACCACATAATAATCAAGCCACAAAACATGCAGAACAAAGAATAAATTTTAAGAGCTGCAAAAGAAAAGGGCCAACATAGCTATAAAGGCAGAACCATCAGAATATCTCCTGACTATTCAATGGAAACAATGAAAGCAAGAAGATATTGTGCAGAAGTTATACACATTGAAAAATCAAGGCTGCCAACCTAGACTAATGTACCAGCAAAACTATCAATCACCATAGATGGAGTAAGCAAGGTATTTCATGACAAAGTCAGATTTAAACAATACCTATCTACAAATCTGGCCCTTCAGAAAGCATTAGAGGGAAAACTCCAACCTATGGATCCCAGATACACCCATGAAACCACAAACAATCAATAACCTCACTGAAGAAAAGCCTAGAGAAAGGAAATACATATAATCCACCACCAAAAATAAAGGAAAATATCAATCAGTGGTCACTAATATCCCTTAATATCAAAGGACTCAACTCACCTATAAAAAGACACACGCTAAAAAGATGGATACGAAAACAGAAGCCATCCATCTGCTGAATACAAAAAAAAAAAAAAACACATTTCAACCTTAAAGACAGACATAGGCTCAGAGTAAAGGGTTGGGAAAATATTTTCCAAGCAAATGACCCTAAGTGTCGTGAGCCACCTAGACCAGCAAGGAAGATGCAACACCAGGCTCTTCTTTCAGCAGTTTATTCAGGAACCTTGATTTCTGACAATGACCCCGGGGAAACCCGCTCATGGCCTAAATAGCCTCTAGACAGCCAAACCTAATGCGCCACGTGGGCACTACCAATAGGCCCAGGTACGTGGAAGCAAGCCAGATCCTTAGCCTAGCCATATATGGAATTGTTTGTCACTGAGAGCACTCACCATCGGGAAAGTGGAGGGCGGAAGCTAGCGCCATCTTTAAGGTGTAGCTTCAGGTAGCTCCCTACAGTTCCCCCTTTTATATATTATAGCATCAGGCAAGAGTAGAGGCCTGATCTCTGTAGAGTGGACCAGGGACATTGTACTGATCCTCACTCAGGTGTCGTCCACCTGATGAGTACCAGACCCATCCGATATCCTTTTTCACAGAGGTGGGATGCAAGGTATCAACCCACATGCAATCAGGCGTGCTCTTCTTGGGGTCCAAGTCTCGGCGTGCCCCAAGTACAGTGCTCGAGCCTTGCATCCTGTGCCTAGGAAAATCAATCCTTTAAGGTAGCCAGCCAAGCATGAGGGGACTGTTCTACTTCAACAGCTGTAAAGGCTTGAATAATCATGGCTGCATTGCGGTGCTGGGAAGCCTTAATCCAGCAAATGCACCACAGGCACACCAAGGAGACCAACACCAGCAGGCCCGTCAAGGCTCCTATACCAGCTCACTCCTTAAGATGGTTCATTGTATCAGGGATCCACGAGGACAATCCCTCTGCCAGTCCAGTATCCACCCAGGTCAAGTTCACCATGATGACAGCCACCCTTAGCTGCTCCATCAGGTTGTCGAATTCTCCCTTCCAATTACCTAAAAGATAACTAAACAATTGCTTAGACAAGTTTGCATCATGAGTAAAATTGCCATATTGTATGCTAGTCACATAAAGTCCAGCATATTTCCATTCACAGCCAAGTTGGGCAATCTGACAGAGGGTGTCAATTTGCTCTTGAACCAGGTCAATCCTTTGGTTGACCACCATCAAGCCTCTTTTAGCTAAGCATTAATGTCCTTTTGTACATCCAGGGCTTGTGCTACATTGGCAGAAAGGTTGTTCAAGGTCTGAGCAGTATGCACAGTATGACTCATGGCAACAGCCACAGTAGTACACTGGCCTCCCAGGCCAGGAAATTTAAAGACACACTGACTAGACCTACAAGACTGCTGGGTCATATGTGCAGGGAGAATGGTGAATGCCGCTTACTGATCGCCTCAGGCTCAAACATATACCCAAGGCAGAGCACACAGGTGGAAGATCCCCAGGTGGCTGGAATATGAACAACTTAGGCTCACCTACTCTCACTTAAAACTTATCTGTTCTAACCCCCACAGGTAGGCTGTGAGAAGGCAGACTCAGTGAGAGGGGAGACTCCCTTTCCAAGAGACTCAGCCCATGCAGGTTTAAGAGACAAGGGCACCAGCCTAGTTCTGACTGCCTTCCATACCCCCGGACTGAAAGCACGCCCCAAACTGCCACCTCCACCTTCCACACAGGGAGGGGGAGCTGAAGGCGCGGCTTGACATGCTGGGGACACGTAGCACTCTCCTCTATCTGGATCCTCATTTTCCCTCCTTCTTTTTTCTTCCATCCCATCCTTGTCCTTTTCATCTGTTCTAATGAGTGACAGCAGCTCTTCCTCTGAGTCTGTAGACTCAGGAGTTTTTATATCAGCAAGGTCGGGGCACAATTCTCTCCCTTCACTCTGTCCTTCTTCATTGCCTGCCCCCTCTGATCTCTCCTCTTGCAACACCTCCAAGGCAGCCTGGCCACCCTCCACTACCTCACTGCAGTGCCGATCCTCAAGACAGTCTCTTATCAGCTTCATGTGGCCTTGACCAATGGAATCACACCTGCCTAGAACCAACACACAGGTTTTGCTCCTCTGTGGAGACAAAAACAGAAACTCCTTTCCCAAGCAACATATTCTTATAAACAGATTTCAAACTCAAGATATCTTTAAAGTAAATGTATTTGTTTAACATAGCAGCCTTAGCAATCAATTGTCTCTCTGCAATTAGCTCATTAAAAGTTAAAAAATTAAAAGTAAACACAATAACCAGAATCCAGACTCTCTGTTTATCTACCACCTTTACGTGACCTTTATCTTACATACATTGTACCCTGTTTAGGGGTTTTGAGAGTCTAAATCTGTCTTATTGGGAATCCCTAATCATTTTCCAACCCAAAGAGCTTTTAAAAGTTCGGTATCACTTTAATTGCTGACTCCGCCCCTCTTGGCTGCTTTTCAATATGGTGGAGGAGCCCGTGCCACTCTGCTGCTGCCGGCAAAGTGAGCAGACTTAGGAAATTCTGTTACCAGAAAAACCTTAATGAAGCAGCAGCTCCTTAAGAGCCAAAAAATTGGGTGCGACAGAGAAGTGCCCATAACTAGTCTAGTAACCTCTTATGTAACGTCTTGCTTATGCTTTCAATTCGACTGCTGGCGAGCCTTTTGTTACCCGCTCTCTCTTTATCTACAGAGAAGAACAAAATTTTTTCCCGCTTTAGACTCAGATTCTCAACTTACCCGAGAACTTTTCCACCCGCTTTATACCGCAGATTCACACCTTATCTGGGAACTTACCAGTGTACTGCCATGACTGCAGAAAGTTCTGAGCCTTCATTGAGAGTAGAGTCCCCATACATGGGCCACCACTTGTCACAAGCCACCTCGACCAGCAAGGAAGATGCAACACCAGGCTCTTCTTTTAGCAGTTTATTCAGGAACCTTGATTTCTGACTTCTGATGATGACCTCGGGGAAACCCACTCATGGCCAGAATAGCCTCTGGGCAGTCAACCCTAGTGCACCATGTGGGCACTACCAATAGGCCCAGGTACGCGGAAGCAAGCCAGATCCTTAGCCTAGCCATATATGGAATTGTTTGTCACTGAGAGCACTCACCATCGGGAAGGAGGAGGACAGAAGCCAGCGCTATCTTTAAGGCGTGGCTGCAGGCAGCTCCCTATACCTAAGAAACAAGCTGGGATTGCCATCCTAATATCGAACAAAGTATGTTCTAACATGTACCTATCTAAGTAAGAGAAACAATACTAAAGCCAAATCCCACATCAATTCTCACACCCTAATAGTGGAAGACCTCAGTACACTACTTTCATCCTTGGATAGGTGAACCAGACAGAGACTCAACAGAGAAATGATAAGTGTAACAGAGGATATGATGCAAATGGTTTTAGTAGATATTTAGAAAAGCTTCAACACAAACACAATGGAATATACATATTTCCCAGTACCACATGAAACTTTCTCTAAAACTGATCACATAATTGGTCATAAAGCAAATTTCAACAGATATAAAAAAGTGAAATAGTCCCTTGTGTCATATCAGACCACCAGGGCAATATCATCATCACAGAACATCAATAAAATCAAAAAATCACAGAAAGTCTACCAACTCACAGAAACTAAACATCACTCAGCTAAACCACCTCTGGGTCAAGGAAGAAATTAAGAATAAATTAAAGACTTTCTAGAATTTAACAAAAATGAATCCACAACGTACCCAAACTTGTGGGACACAATGAAGGCAGTCTTGAGAGGAAAATTCATAGCAATAGATGCCTATACGAAAAACCTAGAGAAATCCCACACTAGAGAACTAGCAGCACAGCTAAAAGCCTTAGGACAATTAGAAGCAAATTCACCTAGAAAGAGTAGATGGCAGGAAATAATCAAACTTAGAGCTGAAATCAATACAACTGAAACAAAAAGAACATTATAAAGAATCAATGAATCGAAGAGTTGGTTCTTTGAGAAAGTCAACAACATAGATAAACCCTTATCCAAACTAAATAAAAAGCAGAGAGAGAGTATCCAAATCAACAAAATCAGAAATGAAAAGAGGCACATAAAAGCAGACCTCCCGGAAATCCAGGGAAATATCAGGTCATACTTTGAAAATCTATATTCCACAAAAAATGGAAAACCTAGAAGAAATGGACAGTTTTTGGACAGGTACAATTTACCAAAATTAAATGAAGATCAGATTAAATACCTGAACAGATCTATAACCCTAAAGAAAATTGAAGCTGTCATTAAAAGCCTCTCAAGAAAAAAAAAAAAAAAAAAAAAAAAAAAAAAAAAAAAAAAAAAAAAAAAAAAAAAAAAAAAAAAAAAAAAAAAAAAAAAAAAAAAAAAAAAAAAAAAAAAGCCCAGGTCCAGATGGTTTTAGTGCAGAATTCTACCAGACATTTAAAGAAAAATTACTACCATTACTCTTCAAACTATTTCACAGATTAGAAACTGAAGGAATATTGCCAAACTCCTTTTATGAGGCCACAATTACCCTAATACCCAAGCAACTCAAAGACACAACAAAGAAGGCGAATTACAGACCAATTTCCCTAATGAATATTGATGATAAAATTCTCAACAAAATTTTGGCAAACTGCATACAACAATATATAAAAAATATCCACCACAACCAAGTAGGTTTCATCCCAGAAATGCAGGGATGGTTCAACATATGAGAAACCATAAACATCATTCATCACATAAAAAAAACTAAAGGAAAAAACAACATAGGATCATTTCCGTAGATGCTGAAAAAGCCCTTGAAAAAAATCTTACACTCCTGTATGATAAAAGTTCTGGAGAGATCAGGAATACAGGGAAAATATCTCAGTATGATAAAGGCAAATTACAGGAAGCCGACAGACAATATCAGTTTTAATGGAGAAAAACTCAAAGCAATCCCACTAAAATTAGGAACTAGACAAAGATGTCCTCTCTCCCCTTATCTAGTCAATATAGTTCTTGAAGTTTTAGCTAAAGAAGTAAGAGAATGAAAGGAGATTATGGGGATACAAATTGGAAAAGAAGAAGTGAATCTATCTCTATTTGCATATGATATGATTGTATACATAAGTGACCCACAAAATTCTTCCAAGGAACTGCGACGGCTGATAAACACCTTCAGCAATGTAACAGGATACAAGATTAGCTCACAGAAATCAGTAGCCCTCCTGTACACTAAAGATAAAAGGTCTGAAAAAGAAATAAGGGAAATATCACCTTTTTATAATAGCTACCAATAACATTAAATACCTTGAAGTAACTATAACCAAAGAAGTAACAAATCTATTTGACAAAAAACTTTAAATCACTGAAGAAAGAAATTGAAGAGGATATCAGAAAATGGAAAGCTCTCCCATGTTTCTGGATATGTAGGATCAACATAGTAAAAATGGCAATTCTACCAAGAACAATCTACAGATTTAATGTACTTCCCATCAAAATGCCAACACAACTTTTTAAAGACCTTGAAAGAACAATACTCAATTTCATTTAGAATAACAGTAAAGTCAGGATTGCCAAAATAACTTTGTTCAACAAAAGAACCTCAGGAAGCACCATCATTCCTGACTTCAAGTTATACTATAGAGCTATAATAATATAAACAGCCTGGTACTGGCATAAAAACAGATTTGTGGATCAATGGAATCCAATTGAAGATCCCGACATAAACCCAAAAGCCTATGAACATCTGATCTTTGACAAAGAGGCTCAAAATACTCAGTGGAAAAAAGATAGTATCTTTAACAAATGGTGTTGGCATAGCTGGATGATAGTGTGTAAAAAAAATGCAAAAAGATCCAAGCCTATCATTCTGCACAAAACTCATATCCAAGTGGATCAAAGACCTCAACATAAACCCAACTGTTATTGAAAGTTTTCTCTGGCCTGTTTGGGCCCGGAATTCGTACCTGGCCCATGGCGGCTTTTGTCCCCTAAAGAAATGAATCAGACACATTAATTTCATACTGTTTGGCCTATGTCTCAAGCACATTACTAGCTAGCTCTTTCATATTAATTCAACCCATTTCTATTAATTTGTACACCATTTGGCCTAGCATGTGACTCACCTGTATTTCTTATATGTCTGTCTTCTTCAGGGGTCGGATATAGCCTGACTAACTCTGCCCTTCTCCTACCTGCCTGTCCTCTGATTATCCACCCACTTCTATGGTGCTCTACATAGTCCAAACCAGTTACTTCATTTACATCATACAGAGAGCGTTTCTACCACACCCAGCCACACTGAACCTGATAGAAAAGAAAGTGGAAAATACCCTCCAACACATTGGCACAGGTGACCATTTCCTAAATATGACACCAGTGGCACAGACACTAAGAACAAAAATCAGGGGCTGGAGAGATGGCTCAGAGGTTAAGAGCAATGACTGTTCTTCCAGAGGACCTGAGTTCAATTCCCAGCAAAACCACATGGTGGCTCACAACCATCTATGATGAGGTCTGGTGCCCTCTTCTGTAAAACTGTATGCATAGTAAATAAATAAATCTTAAAAAAAAAGAACAAAAATCAATAAGTGGGACCTCCTGAAACTAAGAAGCTTCTGTAAAGCCAAGGACATACTCAATAAGACAAAATGACAGCCTACAGAATGAGAAAAGATTTTCACCAGCCCTACAAGTGATAGAGGACTGATCTCTAAAATATATGGGGAACTCAAGAAAGTAGAGCCCCAAACCTTGAATAATCCAAGCAAAAAAATGGAGTTCAGGACTAAAAAGGGAATTCTCAGCAGAAGAATTACAAATGGTTGAAAGGCACTTGAAAAAGTGCTCAACATCTTTCACAATCAGAGAAATACAAATCAAAACAACTTTGAAATGCCATCTGACACCTGTCAGATTGGCTAAGATAAAAGACACAGATGACAGCCTATGCTGGAGAGGTTGGGGAGCAAGGGGAATACTCCTCCATCGTTGGTGGGAGTGTAAGCTTGTTCAGCTACTCTAGAACGCAGTATGGAGTTTTATCAGAAAACTGGAAATCAGTCTCCCCAAAGACCCAGCAATACCATTTCTGGGTGTATACCTTAAAGATGCACATTTGCACTCCAAACCTCAACTATGTTTATAGCAGCATTATTTGTAACAGCAAGAACTTGGAAACAACCTAGATGCTCCTCAACTGAGGAATGGATTAACAAAATATGGTACATTTATACAATTGACTACTACTCAGCAGTAAGAAAAAATGATATCATCAAATTTGCAGGCAAATGGATGGATTTGGAAAATATCCTCCTGAGGGAGGTGTCACAAACAAACCCAGAAAGATAAAGAGGGGATGTACTCACTCATTGGAGGACTTTAAACAAAAAAAGCTTAGCATGTCCAAGCTGCAAACCACTACTACTGAACAGCTTGGGATCTGAAACACCTTGGACTGGCACCTTGGAGCCCATTCCCTTCAGAGGAACACCTGACCCAGTTGATGTGGGGGTGAGGAAAACAGATCTGCCTGGAGTGGATGCTGAACTAAGCAACCTTGAGACTTTGGGACCTCCTGCCTTGCTGGGTAGATGAACTGATGGAGAGAAGTGTAAGTGACTGGGAGGGGCAGGACTGGGAAGTAAGCCTGAACAAGGTGATACATGGATAAAAATTTAAAAATGACTTTTTTTCACAATAAAAAAGGAAATATTGTTAAACATTTTTCTTAAAAAAAATACACTATTTAACTTTTCTTGGCTCTGTACTTAGTATTGTTTAATTTATTTACTTGAGGTTCACAAAGTGAGTGAAAGAGTACCATAACTAATTCATTGAAAATGTCACCTATGGAGACTTTTGGATAGGGGTATAAATCGGTACAAACCTTCGAAGGAAATTTGTTATTAAATTTTCTGGGATTTTAAAAAGCATGTAACCTCTGACTTCATGACACCACTTCAAAATTTTAAGAAATAATTCAGTGTGTGTAAGGTTTTATCCACAAGATTAGTGATCCCCAACTCCTCTTCTGCCTCCCATTAGAGACAATAATGGACAGACTGAAAGACATTCTTAAACTAGTGAAAATCACCTATGATGCCACCCAGAGAAGATCTATCTGATAGCATTCTTCTTAGTGTTCGTTTTTCTTCTTTTATTTGAGAGTATAACACATCATCACAAATTTATAGAATAGCACAAAGATCTTCTTAGTTAGAATAGCATCACGTTCCTCTCTATAGCTCTTCCTTGAACCCCTTCCACCAACCCCAGTAGATAACTTGTTTTTCTTGGAGTATTATTGTTACATAAAGGTTTTGATCTGCAATCATGTATCAAAAAATAGAAATCTTAATGGTCTAGAGTCATGGTGTTGGTAGTATTGTATTTACTTTACTTCTAAAGGCTTCTCTAGACAACTGCAATTTCTTGGCTAAAGACATTCTTCCTCAAAGACAGCCATGTTGTGCTTATTTTCAACCTTTTCAGATAGATACATCTCCTTCTTATATAAGTTTCTACATTAAAAAAAGGTTTTAGATTTATTTATTTGTATGCATATGAGTATTTTGCCTTCATGTATGTTTATGTACCAGCCATGTACCTGGATGCTGTCAACATCAGAAGAGAGTGTCAGATCCCCTTAAGTATGTATGGTTGTGAGCTCCCATGATGGTGCTAGGAACCAAGCCTGGGTCCTCTCTCTGTAAGAAGTTCTATTAACTGCAGAGCTACCCCTACAGCTCAAATTCCAACTTTTAGAGACAGATAAAACTATCTTTAAAGATCACTGAGACAATTCAGGAAAATCACGTCTCAAGGTTATTATGAATATTTATTTCTGCCAAATTCAGTTTGCTATGTAAATTAATATATTCACAGCATTTACATTTTTGGTTATAAGCACACCACACAAATATCTTCATGTATGTCCCAAAGTCCATTTTCTCTGAAGGTAGGAATAACTAATCAATTTCTTTTATTACTTTTCTACTTATATTTTAAGAATTTCTCTGTGTCACTGCGTGTTTTTAAAAGCATGATTTAATGCATGTTGCATAATGCTAAACTTTAGGGCACTACTATAATTTAATTAAAATTTTCTCTACTTTTAGACCTGTGGGTTACTTTCAATACTTCTTAAAACCTAATTTAAAATTGTTTATGAATATCTTCCACATAAATCTTCATGGCGGATTCTAATTAACCTCAGGATAAAATCCTGGGTGTAGAATTATTCAATGAATGTTTTAGAGAAATATCCCCTGAGATTCAGTCTTTCAATGAATATTTTGTAAATACCTGATATTTTTCCTATATGGAAAATTTTTCTTGTGTAATTTTACTTTTTAAAAATTTTTACATGTATATGTCTGCTACATGTATAAGCCTACCTACAGAGAATGGAATAGAAGATGTCAGATCCCCTAATGCTGGAGTTACAGGTGCTAACTGTAATGACCTGATCTAAGTGTTGGAAACTGAACTTACATCCCTGCAAGAGCAGCAAGCCTGTTAATCACTGAGTCATCTCTCTAGCCCTCAGAGCCTTACTTTTTATTAGCATACATTAATTGTACATAGTGCTACATTCCATAAAAATAGTTTCTTTAAACTATATTGTGTACTTATTAACCCCATGCCCCATGTTTCTCTCTTGCTACCTCATCCAAGAGTTTACTTTCTTTACCAGTCTCCTGCTTTCATGATATACATGTATATGTTTAATTTTTTAAAGTTATTTTATGCATGTGACTGTTTTGCCTTACATGTATGTCTGTGAACCACTTTCATGCAGTGCTTGTGGAGGCTACAAGAGAATGGCACATCCGCTGGAACTGGAGTCACAGATGATTTTGAGCCACCACGTGAGTTCTGGGAATCCAAACAGGGTCCTCTGGAAGAACAGCCAGTGCTCTTAACTCTGAGGTCTCTCTCCAGGGCTGTGTGTTTCAGCTTTATCTATTTTCAAAGCGTGTGTTAAAGTTTTCCATTTCAGTTGTTTACTTCTCATTTTCTTGGAGGCAGAAGATAGAATGGTTCTCAGATATTTACATGAATAAAAATCAGCTGGAGTACTTGTTTAAAATAAAAATTTCAAAACTCTACAATATGCATGACATGATGCCAACAGTTTGCATTTTTCATAAGCACCATAGGTAATTCCTTCTTTTATTTTTAAGTTTTAAAAATGAGAATATAATTATATTTTCTCCCTCCAACCCTTTCCATATCTGCCTCTTTCCCTCTTAAATTCATGGGCTCTCTCTTTAGGTGTTATTGTTAGACACACACACACACAAATACATGCACACATATATTAGCATAAAAAATAAATGCAACCTACTGAGTCTGTTTAGTGTTGCTTATATATATATATATATATATATATATATATATATATATCATATCAGGACACACCTCTTGGTATTAGATAACAAATTAAGGGGTTCATCCTTGAGGAAGACTAATTCTGCAGCTGTACCCAAATATTCTTTAGTTCGCTATAGGTAATTCTCATACAAGACTAATAATCTGTCTTATACAAGTATATACAATGTAGAACAGTGATTCTCATTCTTCTTGATGCCAAGACCCTTTAATACAAATCCACATGTTGTGGTTTCTGGTGATATATTGTATATTCAATACAATTTGCCTGGAATATCAGAGGACAGAACCTTTTTTACTTTTGATTTTGGTGTTTTGGAGACAGGGTTTTATATGTAATACTCCTGGCTGTCCTGTAGCTTGCTTTGCAGACCAGGCTGGACTCAAACTCATAGAGATCCTCCTGTGTCTACTTCCCATGTGCTGGGACTAATGGCACACACCACCACTGTTAGGCTGTAAGATCATGAACTCACAGAGATCCAGAGGAGGATCTCTGTCTTCCGTGTGATAGGATTAAAGGCATGGGTCACCACTCCCTGAACTTCATAAATTAATATGTGGGTGGCTCTATCCTCTGATATTCTAGACTATTTTTATTAAACATATAATATAAATATCTGATGTGCAGGATGATCTTGAGTGACCCCTGTGAAAGGATCATTTGACATGATCCACAAGTTAGGAGAAAAAAAAAAAAACCAGAGCTTAAATTTCAGGTTTTTTTCCTCAGGGATGAGAACTTGTGATCATTTAATCTCTTTATGTCCCATTGTTTTATCTGTAATGTAGAAATAATAACTTTGTCTACTATGAAGTTTTTTTATGAATATTAGATCTAAAAGAAGATCAAAATGGCAACAAAGTACCTAACCACATTGTTCATTTTTGTGTAAAGGCCAGTGCTTTGTTTCCATTGGCCATATTTTAAACATTTTTTAACTACTAAATCATTTTATTTGAGATGTTTCTCACAAGTAACAAGTAGTTTTATCTTTTGCCAATTTACTCTCTAATGAGGGGTTATTTTTTCTTATAAATCATTTTGCTTCAACGTTTTCATATTGTTTGTTATATTTCTCTTTTTTTCTACTTAAGTATTAGAGAAATTAAATGTGATGTTAATATTCTGCCCAGAGTCCATACCCTCAAAAAGACCACCAAGAGACTGGTCTCAAGCATCAGCCAAGAGTCTTTTTATTAACAAGCTAGCTCAGGTCACTCAGTCTGATACAGTGGTGGAGTAGGAGTGACCCTGAGCAGCATGAGGCAAAGATTTTTATTGGGGAAGGGCTCCAGGGGCTTCAAAGATGCAGGGTTACAGACCTGGGATTGGTCCAAGATCAGGCTAGGGGTACCTGCTATGAATTCATTGGTTGCTTTGAATTCTAGGGATGTTTTAACATTTAGCATCAGTTGTTGAGGTTTACTTACATCAGCAGATCTTCCTGTATACCTGAAGACAATTGCCAGGAAGGGAATGTTTGGAATGTTAGGTGCTGACTCCTCTAAGACTGATATCTGCTCCCTTCCCAGTACCACAAGTGCTGCCAGCAAGAGCCTCCTTCATTAAGCCTGTCATGGCAGTTGTGTGGTCAAGCTGCTCTAGGCCCCACAGTTAATTTATCTTTTGATTTAATAAAATCTTTATGTTTTTGCTTACTAATGTCAAATAAAGCTTAATCTTTCTCCCATCTCATTTTTATTTTTACAATAAGTAAAAATATACCAACAATACTTTTTAAATTAAAAGTATATAATTTTTTTAAAAGAAAATAATAGAGCATTTCTTGGCTTCTACCACCCTGGCACACCATTTCTAGGGAAGGTAGAGTAAAGATGAACATACCCAGATGTTCATAAAAATCTTTTATTTCCTTTGTGGTACTAAAGATTAAAACCAATTTCTTAACCCACAATAAGGGCTCTACCACTTAGCTACATTCTCCAGCCCAGAATCACATTCATTCTTAAGTTTTTTTTTAATTAAAAAATTTTACTAAGCAATATCTCATCTTGTATGCCTCATTTAATTTAAATACTATTACATTTTTTCAGTTGACCCTTCTAAACTTTGGGTTCTGCTTCTCTGTCTATGCACATGTCTGGAAAGTCTGGAGAACCTAGATTTATTTTCAACAACTCATTATACGTGGGAATAAATTTTTAAGTCCTTTTAGGACTTGATTCTGACTCTGATCCTTAAACAAAGATCAGCAGCAATGTTTCTAATGTTTGAGTGGTGGTGTTTAGTTGGGTTTTGTATCCTATTCTTTACTCAAAAACATTTTCTCTGCCCTGAAAATATATGTAACTTATTTCTTCTATGGAATACATGGGGATAAAATTGAAGCAATTAAACCACAGAAAAACAGTGCTGACAAATATTTAGGGTTTAATGGATTGTGCTATGATAGTTAAAAGGCTAAGGTTACAAAATAGGTTTTTTGTCTGCTTGTTTAGGAAAAATATTACCGTAGGGGTACCTTTTCTTATCATTTACTGTGTATCTTATACTTACTTTTTCATCATACCATATGATCTCAATTAGGATACTTTTGATTCTAGGTAACAGAAATCTATTTGAAGTGGTTAATTTTAATTGTCAACTCAATTCAAGCTACAGTCACCTAGGAAGAGATTTTCAATGAGGATTGTGGCCTCAAGGTCAGGCCTTGGGAGAGAGGGTGGAAGGGGTGGGGAGGGGGCATTGTTTTGATCATGAAAATTGATATAGGAAGCATTATTTATTGTAGGTGGTACCATTCCCTGGGGTGGATCCTGGATTCTATAAAAAGAGGGAAAAGAGAGCTGAGCCTTGGAGTATCTGGATCCATTCATTGCTCTCTGCTCTTGTCTACAAATATAATGCGACCACTTAGTTGCCTTGCCTTCCTCTGTGACCTTTCTAAAATATGAATTATTACCTGGAGTTGTGAACTAAAATGAATCTTTTCTTCCATAAGGTACTTTCCTCCTCGGGTATGTTATTGAAACAACAGAAATAAAATTTGCACACCATAGTTTAAAACAAGGTAAAATAATAAGGGCATTTAGTACATCAAAACCAAGAGATAAAATACAGTAGTCTCTTAGTCTGTTGACAATCAGTAGCTACATAAGACGTAGCAAATGTCTCATATTTTCTCAACCTGGGGCTAAGGTCTCTACAGTTTATCTACATAATAAAGCTGCCTCTCCTCTACATAGCAAGATGATTGCCAATGGATACAAGCTTTTAATAATCATATGTGAAGAATAAAAGAGAAGAAAATCTGTTCTTGTAGTATAGAGAAGTACTTATGTTTTTTAGCTTACAGTGTGGTAATATCTAATAAATGCATGATAACTTGGAAATATCAAGTCAGAGTTCAGTTAGTGGCTTAATAAATACAACCTGCCTAAAACCATATTTTAGGTAAGTCTACCTTACATTTTTCATAACATTTGTATATGCTTACTTTTGGCAAAATCATCTAAAATAAATAAATAAATAACAAAAAAGATTAAGATTTAAAAGGGCTGTATTTGCAGCACCCATAGGGTGGCTCAAAACTACCTGTAACTCCAACTCTTTTTTTTTGTTTGTTTGTTTTGTTTGTTTGTTTTTATTTGTCCTCCTACATTTATTTTCTTTTCTTTTTTTTCTTCTTTATTTTGTATTTATCAAAAAAACAGTAAAAAGAATTTAAAATGCGGAAGAGTAAACAATAACTATACAGAGGATGGCTTATCAAGGGTAGAAATACAAATAAGATTACTACACATATATTTTCTTTGTGTTCAGCTTTCCCTCTGAATTTTTTTTTCCCTGTATATCCTTATTCAAGGTCTCTTTCCCCTCCCACCACATCTGGTCATTTTTCTTCTCTGCAACTCCCCATCCCCTCCCTTGGCAGGGAGCAGACAGTCCTATGGTCACACTGGCCCAATAATGCTTGGATCAGTCTTCACTCCTGGCCAAATCCAGTTTTGTCCCCCCTCCCTCAAGAGTGAGTCAGGTGTTCCTATAGTTGGACTGGGGTTTGAAGGGTCAGTCCAGGGTGTTTCTGATCCCAAGCTGTTCAGTGGTTGTGGTTTGCTGCTTGGGCATGTTTGGCTTTTTTTCCTGTTTGTTTGTTTAAAGACCACTAATGAGTGAGTACATCCCCTGCTTATCTCTCTGAGATTGTGATACTTCGCTCAGGAGGATATTCTCCAAATCCATCCATTTGCCTGTGAATTTTAGAATATCATTTTTTCTTACTGCTGAGTAGTATTCCATTGTGTAGATGTACCACAGTTTGTTAATCCATTCTTCAGTTGAGGGACATCTAGGTTGTTTCCAGGTTCTTGCTATTACAAATAATGCTGCTATGAACATAGTTGAGCTAA